>JAAOAT010000802.1:0-18863 GCA_013186855.1 Fusarium ramigenum | reverse complement strand
TGCCTGGGATGATCATCAGGAGACCGTTGGTCATGACGAGGACTTCCATGGGGGTGAGTGTCTTGTATGATGGAAGGATACCACGGTTGGAGATGAGATGCCAGATGAGCTTGATGTTGAAGATGGCGCACCACCATGAGATTGAAGACACGTTCATGATGACCGTCCACTTGATGAGCCAGAGCATGTGCCACGGCGGAATGGTATCGAGATTCGCCTGGATCTGAACAGCCGTAAAAGCAATCCTCACACAGATCGTCATGAGAGAAATGACGAGTGAAAGACCAGCGATGATATACTTCCACAGATTCGGCCACAGCTTGACCATCGTCCAAGCCTGACTCATAAGCATCGACTCAATCGAGATGACGAGCAAGAGCGAGATGATATTGGCAGCGATCGCAGGCGCATACCCACTGGTAGGAATATGGCTAAAGTCATGAGACCAGAAGGGATAAAAGTCGGCAAACTTGGAGATGTTCCAGATACAAAGCAGGACCATTCTGACGGAGCAGATGACGAGACTGACGATCTGGAGAGCGTTGAAGGGGCGCTTGAACTTGGAGATGGGCACCATGACGAGGAGGACGACGAGCATGACGAGACAGGCGCCGAGCTGAGTGGCATAGTTGATGACGGTGTTGACCATCATGCGACGCATCTCATCGACGAGCATCACGGGAATGCTGATGGTGGTGTTTCCATCTGCTGCTAAGAACGTGACGTTCTGCGTGAACGGGTCAAAGGTCGACATTGCTTGTGAATCTGATAGTGAAAGGAGTGAAGTGGAAGTGAAAGGGGGAGTTGGCCTCAACGTGGCAAAGATGGATATAGTTCACGAGGCGAACGGAGAAGTAAGAGGTCTGAGCTCCTTCAAGATATATATAAGAGAGCAGAGTGGGAGTGAAGTGAGAAGAGGATTCTTGTATAACGTTGAAGAGAATTGAGAAAGTGGCAACATGGTTAAAACAGATATCACACACCAGGCGAGAAGGGTCTTGAAGAACAAACAGTTAGGCTAGCGAGGAATATGATATTGTCAGCGGTAAAGAATGTGAGAACTGCAGTAGTCAAGGAACAGGATTTGTATTCAGAGGGTGTTATCACATTCAACCAAGAATGAAGGCCAAAGGTCGGTGGGGGTTGAGGTTGGTCTTAGTATTGTTCTTGCATTTCGTGGCGTTTTGAGGCTTAGTATTGTTCTCTGAGCCCGCTAGACTCGTTCGGTGCAGGAGATCGATCCGTGCATATCTTGACAGGTCGAGAGCTAACGGTCCAAGCGACGGATTCGTTTCTTTTTTCCCGTGTTCCTGACTCCGTGCACGCCAATTGCCGTCATGTATGGGGTGCAAGGGGAGTCTGATATCAAGAGTTTAAGTATCCGCATTGGTCTCGATCGGTAAACTCTTCATCTGCCCAGTCTTTCTCAACCGTATCGGGAGCTCTTCGCCGTATCGATGGCTTGAGATCGCAAGATAGACTTTCCGGGCATCCAGCTATCCGGTCGACTCAGTCGTTTGGCTCCGTTTCAAAAGTATGTTGTAACCCGCCTCTTACTTGTCGCAGTTTGCCCAGTGCCTGGCCACGCAACTGCTACTCCATGCACGATGTCAATCCTGGAGCTCTTCCCGTCTGCCAGCTGCAAGAACAATACTAAACCCCCGCTTGGCAAGGGAGCTGCGTCAATCCAAATCTCGTATGGTATCCCGTCATGAGGCCAGGCCCATTCCTTGCCCAATCTTTCGTACAAGTGCTTTTTTCAGATACCACTCTCTCGCAAGAGTTCTCGTCGTCTTGGCAAACACTGCTGGTGTAATGCGGCCGCGCTCGACAGCCCGTCCAAGCATGAATATGGCGTCACCTATAGCTCTCTCCTCTGCCACTAGTGTATACAGCTGGTTTGCGACTACTGTAGGAGCTACAAGGAGCTCATCAACATCCGGAACAGGATGGCTCTTCGATCCTTCAATCACGGCATCCGCTTTATGAAGAGCATCGTGTAGAATATTAGCGTTTGACGTCAAGACATTCGACAATTGTGTCAGTTGGCCACCTTCAGCCTGGAAGGCTGGTATCGCTGACAACATTGCTGTTCTTTGTGCCTGCAAACCAGCCATGCTTGAGTCATTCTGCTGCCGGCTGCGCATCCTGATCGAATACAGTGTCTGAGCTAATTGTCGCAACAACGCATCCTTTTCGGGATTGGGCGGGATAGGAGGAGCCGCTACGGTAGTATTTGGCAAGCTTAACTCTAATGGCTCATCAAGTAGATCAGGAGGTGGTGGTGGTTTCGCAGGGCTTTGTGGTGGTGGAGCTGCCTGGGCCGTCCATGCCGGAGGTTGCGGAGGCTGTTGATATTGCTGGTGCTGTGGTGGCATTTGCCATTGTTGTTGTGACGGAGGCGCAAACGACTGGGTATCGTTCATGTATCCGGGTTGCGCAGCCATTGACGGTCCAGCAGGCGGCATATGACGAGTCGCATACTGCTCCTGAGGGCGAGGCATTCTCGGATCCTGTGCAACTGGACTTCCAACTTGAGGTGGCAGAGGAGGAGCTGAGTCGTACCGTGACATGCGGTTAGACTGCGCCGGGGAGCGTCCCGGGATTGGAGGTAAAGGCGGTCCATTCTGAGATTGTGTCTGCGCAGGTGATGCAGTCTGAGGGCCCTTCGGCGGTGGAGGAGGAGGGCGCGGCTGTTCTGAAGGTTGCGGATCTTGTATTGCAGGCCGCGAAGTTGATCCCATGCCGGGAGGCAGAGGCGGCACAGGAGGAGGTGTCGGATTAGCTTGAGCTGGAGGTGGTCGGGCCTGTTGCTGTCGAGCTACAACAGGAGGTTCTTTTGCGAATATGTCGGTTAGGATGTTGAGGAAGTCCCGTAAGTTAGATTTCTGATCATCCTGTCAGCAACAGAACATCACAAAGTAGTCGTGGCTTGGGGTCAACGTACATCCCAGAATTCAGCCCATCCCACCAAATATGGATGATACACCAAACCCTGCGGATCAATATGCTGTCCCGGTCGAATCATCATAGTCTCCGTCGGCACAACGTATATCATGGGTGGTTCTCGCGGATAAGCATGCGGCACCCATATCGAAACGGGGAAGCGGTACGTCGTCCCGCGAAAATTAACAGGGAGAGTGCCCGAGAGATGAAGCAACAAGGCATTGGCGCCGTTCGAGAACGCTGGTGAGGGTCAATATCGGAATGCGACAAAAGCTGGAGTTTAGAGCGCAAGCTGGGTTGGTAGCTCTATGCGAACGTACTGTGCACATCGGTTCGCGGCGATAGCGAGGGGAATCGGTCGAGAGCCTGCGCGACATCGTTGTAGGCACGGTTTACATCGTGATATTCCTGCAGCGCGTTCAAGTTAGCTCTTTTGAACGAGCGGGGGAAGCTTGGAAGAGAAGAGGAGATACGTACGCTTGTGAGAACGCTGTAGAGCCAGTTCAGCACATGTTGCTGGACAGGCATCGTGGTATCTGCCTAATTATATATGGGTTGTTATTAGGATATCAAGGAAGATGGAGCTCTTCACATCTGAGGTTGACCTTGAAGGTCGTCGTAGCTTGGTTCGGTGTTGGTGGTTCGTGCGTCTTTCATGTTGGACCTCATGCAATCGACGTAATGGGGTACGTACCGTGCACCTTCCTAAAATCGACCCGAGCCGCGGATAGTGGGGGTGGGGGTTCTAAGGCTGCAACACCAACTGAAGCAATTGAAGTGAAAGATGGCGAGTGAGTACAGGTTTGTCTTCGCTATTGCTACATGTCTAAGAGGAAAACTCGATCATCAGTTGCTCTTCATTGTTGCGTTGCTCGAGTCAAAATCACTTCTTAAACAAAACTGAGGAGGAGGCTACGTTGAAGCAGTTGTGATCCGGATAACCTCTTTCGCACGACGATTAAGTTTCGGGTGGTTGAAGCCATAACTTGTCGCTTTCCACCAACACGACTGAAACATATCTGAGAAAGTGACCACTTGGCCGTTTGTGACTCTCCCACCAACAGCGCAATACTCTATTACTTACTATTTAACTATGTGATCTGCACGCCGGGAATAAAACCAAGACATTTCCCTCTAACTCTAGGGTAACAAAAAACCAACCATTCAGAGACTCAACTCCAACTCAACAACACTTCCTAAATCCAGACACGCGTAAACGACATCAATTAATAATGCCCTCCCATCAACGTTACCAATCCCAAAAAACCCAAGCCACAAAACATCACATGTTAATGCAAATTACAAATCCAATCACCATAAATCGGCCGAAGACGGCTTCACCTCCGCAGACAACCCGGTCCCTCCGCAACCTCTTTGGCACTTACAGTACAAGTTTCAAACCACGCAGGGAAAAACACATTATGCGCGCTAATTAAACTTCTTCTCTTTTTTTCTGCATCCATGTGGCGTCTAGAACCCACGGTGGTTCTTCACACCTTTTTGTCCACTCATCCGAATCGGCCAATCATGCTCTCTGCTCGAACCGTTTCGCCGCAGAAACTAGCACGAGAAAACATAGGAAGAGTCATTTACAAACCTCGTAGTCTATCCTCTTTCCCCGGAATTCTTAAAACCTGTCTCTTTTTAAAACTCCCCATCATATCCATTATTTCGCAACTACGGGCCTTGGCTTTAACTACCCCAGAGTTTTAAAAGAACGTTCTTAATTCTTCTCTGATCTGATCCTTCCGGAGCGGCCCCACTATTCCGTCTCCGGTTCCCGGAACACGGCTCTTTCGCATCTGCTGATTCTGTTTCAGCCTGTGCCTTCTCCTCTTCACAACTACAACAAACTTCTAGAGGGAATATTCACATAAAATGCTTCCCTCTATCCCAGTCCTAGCCGAGTACGGCATCTCGCCAACTCATGGCTTCCTCCCGGATACTCTTCCTTTAACCCGTCTCCCGGATCCATACTACAACAAATGGGAGGCCATCGCCGCAAACCTCCAGGCTCTTATTCTCAGCCGTAGACTGCGCGGTGTTATCGACAGATTACCAGTTCTGTCGACAATCGGTCTTGAGCATGACGCTGAGTGGCGACGTGCCTATTCGCTGCTGGGCTTCATGGCCCACGGATATATCTGGGGTGGTGATTCACCGTCAGATAGACTTCCTGCATCTATCTCTGTTCCGTTGTTGGAGATCTCTGAGCATTTGGAGGTACCGCCTGTTGCGACGTATGCTGCTGTTTGCCTCTGGAACTTTAAACCCCTCTTTGTCGACGAGGATATCGACAACCTTGAGAATCTCGCCACTTTAAACACATATACTGGAGCTCTCGATGAATCGTGGTTTTATCTTGTTTCAGTTGCTATTGAGGCTCGTGGCGCGCCGATTATTCCTTTGATGTTGACGGCTATTGCTGCTGCTCGTCATGGAGACAGTGCTGCTGTTACGCGCTGTCTACGCACTTTCGCAGAGCGCCTCACAGACTTGACGAATATTCTTCAGAGGATGCACGAGAGTTGTGATCCCACCATCTTTTATCATCGAATTCGACCTTTCCTTGCTGGAAGCAAGAACATGGCAGAGGCTGGCCTCCCGAATGGTGTCATTTACGAAGATGGTTCCGGCACCGAGGAATACCGACAATACAGCGGTGGCAGTAACGCTCAGAGCAGTCTGATTCAGTTCTTCGATATAATTCTTGGAATCGAGCATCGTCCAACAGGCGAGTCTCGCGATCCTTCTTCAGACTCTGATCGAGGCCGTGCTGCGAACCGACACAACTTCATCATGGAGATGAGACGCTACATGCCCGGTCCTCACGCCCGCTTCCTCAACGACGTATCCAACGTCGCCAACATCCGCGAGTACGTCGAATCACACCACTCAGACAAACAACTCTGCCTCGCCTACGACGCCTGTCTCGCCATGCTAAGCGCCTTCCGCGACAAGCACATCGCCATCGTGACACGCTACATCATCAACCCATCCAAGCAAGTCCGCGCGCGCAGCCGCTCCCGCAGTCCCGAAGTGACACGCAACAAGCTCAACCTCGCCGTCGCATCGCGCAAGAACAAGGAGAACCAGAAGGGCACGGGCGGCACGGCGCTTATTCCGTTCTTGAAGCAGGCGAGGGATGAGACGGGCGAGCCGGCGGTTGAGGAGTGGACGAGGCGGTTTATGAAGAGGAAGATGCAGACGGAGGGGAGGAATGATTTCTTCTTGGGGAAGACGTTGCAGGATGATGTTAGTCTGACGGAGGATGTGGAGATTAAAGGCCTCGCTGGGTCATGGACTATGGATGATGAGATTGGCGGTATTTGCCAGTATTAGAGGAGGACCTCATACCAACAAAAATGATGATTGATGTGTAAATTATATGGTTTGGGCAAGGGAGTAATTGGATAATTCATGGTAAATGCATATGATCAACTCATTGCAAGCGTTAAACAGATGAACAATACTACAGTGAACTGCAATCGCTTTTTTGTTCTTAAGCTGAAATGCGCTCATATTCTTGAGCAGTTTTAAACAGAGGGTGATTTTGCTCCAAATTAGCCTTACCAGTGAGGGTTGCTGTTCCATGCCTTCGATAATTTTGTCCTTGATGCCTATACCTCTGATCGTTGCCAGATCAAAACCTTATACCCTACCTAACAAAAACAACCCGCCGAGTCCTGACCCTGACAGGATTAGTTACTGAGTTATACATACCGTGTACCGACCGTCCAGAATAATAACCCAAACGCCGAGACATGCTCTTGTCCCATATACCAATACAAGGCATTGCCGTGATAAACATAACGCCAGTCGTAGCACTCATGCTCATACTCATACAATACAATCTTCAGTCATCAACACATCTCGCCACACACATTCTGCTTCTTTGATGCCACTTCGCTTCATTGGGGGTTATGGGTGCGTATCAAATCATTTACAACTCTTCTCGCCGCATCTTGCGCGTCTGTCACTAACCACCACAGCAGCCTCCACTCCTCTTCCATCAGCCACGCCAAAACAATGAGCACAAGCAAACAGCCACCAGCAAGGAAGCCTCAGTACTTCAAAGGCTTCTGTCCTCACAAACTGTGTTGCTCGTCTGTTTGTTTGCCGTTCTGTAGGATGCCATCTTCCGCATCGAACGAATCCTTCATGCGTCAATGCAATCAGGGGTCCGTTGCCCACAAGAAACAGCATCCTATCCCCTATGATCATTGATCATCTGGCCTTCAGCCCACCACTCTCACGCACGCATCCACTGGTCTTTTCTGCCGCCAGGCGACAACACAAGCTCTCCCGAGGCTTAATCTCACCCGCATCCTAGCGGGGACATCTTCACTGATCAAAGCCTGAGTCTCTGCGCTTTTCTTTTCCAAGCTCAACAACCAACACATCGCCTCGCGGGGTATATCCTTCGCAGGGTGCCGTAATTTTCGAAAGTCGTTAAGAGCCACGTGACAGCGTCTGTCGTTCAAATCGTAGTAGTAGTCCTTGGGTGAATGATCCAAAGTTGTGTCTGAGGAAAGGTGCCAGGTAACGGAGAAACCGTTCAGAAACCCCCTAGTAACCAAGGATCCATGCAAACAAGTCTAGGTGAATGTTGGAAAAAGGAAATTCGTTGCTAGAAATCTTTCCTTGTCAAGTACCGACATTTGCTCGCGGGTCGTGATAGCAACAATGCTGTATAGGCTATGCGCAACCGCTGGAACAATGTGGCATTGCTCAGGTGAAAGATAAAAAAGAGGTTCAAAGATGAATTCGGACGGACCGAAAATGCCATGCAAGTCGAGACCAGACAAGTGATGCTGGCAAATGCATGCTTCGGATCAAAGAACAAGAACCAAAACAAAGAAATAATTTGAGGGTAAGGATGTAGTGATATGTTCACGTGTCGGCATCAAAAAGAACAACTGTTAAAAAGCAAAAGTGTCGGCCATCCCAGACCGACGCTCTGGACCGCTGTTGGGACATACGCCACCAGGGACATACACCAACAGCTGACTCAGGTATTTGTTTAAGCCACGGGAGCGATAGAAGCAACGGGAGGAGCAGGAACGCTGCCAATATCAACCTCCTGAGGAATCTCGCCAACACCGGGAGCGTTCTTCTGAGGGCAGTCACGAGAGATGTGTCCAGCCTCACCGCACTGATAACAAGTCTTGCCAGCAGTGTTGAGGGGACCGCCGTTAGGAGCAGTGCAATCCCGAGAGATGTGACCGAGCTTACCGCAGGCATAGCACTTCATGGCCTGAGCCTGGCAATCACGAGCAAAGTGGTTGGGACCACCGCACTTGTAGCAAGTGGCAGGGCGAGGACCACCAGCGAAACCACCACGGCCGTAACCACCGGGGAAGCCACCACGACCCATGGGAGCACCACGGCCCATCTGAGGACCAACAGGGTTGGGGCAGGCGCGCTATTAGAGTCAGTTATGTTCATTATTCAGGGTAATACCATCACATACAGCAAGGTGACCGGGCTGGCCACAGTTGTAGCAGCGGCCGCTGGTGCCAGTGCCGCTCAGGCGGAGGGTAGGGCAGTCAGCCTGGACGTGACCAAGACCCTGGCAGTGGTAGCACTGCTTGGCCTCGGTGGTTCGGGGAAGAGGGCATCCGTTGGACTCGTGGCCTTTTGTAAATTAGATCGAGTCTGTCTTGATACACCAGTGGCACGTACCGGGCTGCTTGCAGTTGTAGCAGAGACGCTCAGCAGAAGAGCAGACCTCAGCGTAGTGGCCAACATTGCCACACTTGTAGCAAGCACGTCGAGAGAGGGAAGACATTTTGAAGATAGGTCTGAAACAACAAAGTTAGTAACAGTATTTAATGCAATGTTTAGTGTGCATTGCGGTGCTGCTGCTGTCTGTTTGTTGTCGCCTAGTCGCCAGTATGGATATTTTGTCGCAACTCCAATGTAGATCGTAACGGCATGTTCCATCGTCCAACATGGAATGACATAATATGTTCAGTGGTTGAGGCCAAGCACGTCCTTGTAAGGCGCTCAGGACCCAAGATCGACGGCGACATGGGGGTTATTCCAAGTCATCATGAGCTTCGTGGTCGCGCAAATGTCGTTGAGGTTGCCGCAGATCTTGATAACTCGGCTCCAATGTTGAAGGTCAGGACAAAGTTATTGTCCAATTGGTATTGTCATATGATAAGCTCCGACAATCCTAGATCTGCAACCCCGCACTTCGAGTATGCCGAGGGGCAACACCAAAATCAGAGCTCTCGAAAGAACGGGGAGATAAAAGGCGATATAGTTCGGACGACCGTTGAAACCCGGAGCTTGCGCCGGAATATCGGGTCGTACACGGAGGCCAGGTACGGGAGGCTTTTGGAAGTGGGCTGTTGTGAGGCCGAAGCTTCAAACGAGGGATTTCTTGCATCGACGGATTTGAGAGCAAAGAACGAGATTCGAATCGCAACAAAAAACCGATGGTGATTATGTATTCGATGAAATTCGAGAACGGGGGCCAAATGTATTTCGATTTTTGCGATAGGCGAGGCATGTCGAATATGGGCGTTTGTTGTCGCGCAAAAGGAGGGGCAGCAGCACAAAACCAAAAACAAACCGCAACGCACACACACTCTAGCATCAACATACCTTTATGGACTCGGAGGGAGCTTGATGGGTAGGTAGAGTAAGAAAAGGGAAAAGTAAAAAACAACGATGAACCAATAAGTGGATTTTGTTGAACAAAAATAATGAATAGGTAGAGAGGTATCGAGACACACACTTCAACACCAAAAGAAGCTGTATTTGTTATGTATGGTTCTTTGTTCTGTCCTAAATGGAAACTGGGAAAATAGGAATAATTTTTCGAATTAAAAATTTTTCAAAATGAGGGGAGCGAGCGAGCTACCGCGGGCACACACACAGCGCAAGGAGCGAATGACACACTGCCTGCCATTTCTTCACCATGCGACTGGACACTGGACAAACCCCCGACCCCCGAGACTTGACACTAACGAGGCCTAACTCGAGTTACCACCCACAAACGAGTCGAATCAGAACGGAAACGGGATCCATTCTGATGATTGTGGATGTTGGGATGTGGGGAGGGGGCGACCTCGACTCAGGCTCAGGCTCAGGCTCACTCAGCGGCGCAACTGAAGCGGGAGTAGCCAAGAGCTAAGAGCTAAGAGGGAGAAGAGGGGGAGGGGAAATGGAGTTGGTATTCAATTGCCTCGGTGGAATGGATGGAAGCTGTGTAACAGTCACTTAACCATAAGCTTGGGCTTGAATCACTGCGAGGCATGATTTGTGATTATACACATCAAATGAAGTAGCTCAAGCATAACTCAGTCACTATCAAGATCAACTCATTCTCATTAACTCACTCATCCGACTGAAGAATCTCCCTTCACCCTCGCTTACCATCACACACGCTCTAAACGCGCTGAACTAAAAAGACAAAGGGCAGAGAAGCCACTGACTGGGGGTCGAGTCCACGCTCCAATCAGGACTAACCTTTGCCCTTCACACCTCAACTCGAACCTCTCTGCTTTAGGAAAGAATGGGAGTTCACTAGGGAAGAAGGGACGCTTTCCCGTCTGGCCGTGCTGTGCCTGCCAAGTGAATTTGAGGAAGCACTGATTCACTTCAAGATGTTCACGTGATACAGCTCAGCAACCTTATTCTCCAACTGGCCTATCATGCAAACGCAGAATGTAGATGGCTTCGAATGCCATTTCTAATACAGTCTTTGCTTCAAGCTGAAATTTGGTTGAACCCTTCTTTTGGGGAGGTCTGGCGCAGCTGCAGTGCTGTTGGCAGGGGATATAACCGCGTGATGTCAGACCCTGGCCTCGCAACTCCACGCCTCTTCCGAGACTCGCCGCGAGATAATTACTCCCTGCTCAAACGAGAGAGATACATAACCTGATCGCGAGATTGAGCAACCGTCACCTGTTGAGTGTCACTGCGACTGGGTCTCTAATTACCGACGAGCAGTTCAACCAAGAAGGTCTGTTGTATTGCATTTTCCTATATGGTATCTCATAACTTAGCCTAAACCTCAATTTCCTCTCGACGGCAATACTATCTAAAACTCCGCTAATATGTGATTTCCATGCTGCAGATGCTCATGTACGCTGATTTCAACAATGCCTCTGAGAGGCTCTGGGTCTTCAAATGTGTCTTCGCTTTCATATAAACCATGCATATTGCTCGCTATTATGCCCTGTGAAACTGTCCCTTAATAATTTCTACTCAGTTGGTACCCTAGCCACTCTACCAAGCTCTGATGGATGTGTTGGTAGAGGTACTTCAGTTGTTGGTGCTGTTGATCGAGGTTGTGCCTCGACTACATATGATATACCATCCTCAGACACATACGACGGCGGCCTGGGACCAGCTCGAGTATTAGGCCTTATTTGAGAAAGGTCCACGGCCTCGTTGCGCTGCCAGAACAAACGATCTGGATCAACTCGCTGGAGATTATTAGCGTCATCCCGTCAAAAGTTACACTCTAGATACATACCACTGTCTCGCGCCATCGCCCATAGGCTGGTGGTAGTGTCTTTGTAGCTTCGCTCTCCATACCGACAGCTTCCTCATCCTGCGCAAGAACAACAGGAATGGGAACAGGAGGTACGGCATATCGAGGCGCACGATATCGAGGAGGTCGATTTGCTCGCTCAGCGGCCTCGCGATTACTTTTAATTATTAGGAGACACAGTCTGATAAGACCATGGAAGAAGAAGGCGGCGGCGAACAAGACGACAAGAATGAGCATGATGTTCATTTCGCGCGTGTTGACCTTGTGTGTCATGGAGAGGGAGAGGTCTATTCCTGATCAGTATCGCAGTTACACAGGCGGTACAATTGGGTCGTGACTTACAGACAGTGACGAGAATTATAAGAAACAGACCTGAAGTCAAACACCTCAGGATCTGTGCTCTCATGCGCCTCGATCGAACCCATGGTATACAGCCCAGGAAGAACTTGGGATGTCGCTCATGACTTCTTCGCGACCTATGGCGATCGCGTTCTCTTTCATGGTATTCCCTCCGTCTTCGATGTCGTCTAATGGTTGATCCACCCAGGATTTCAGAGAGATGCGCTTCCAATGGATCTTGAGGAGGAGTTCGTTGTCGCCGTTGACGTCGCGATCGGTGAGAATCTGAAGGTGTAGCCACAGGCTCAGGCCTCGTCGGCGATTGAGGTTCAGCGATAGGTAGAAGCGGCGCGGGAGAAGCTGTAGCATAGCGAACATCGTCGGATTCTGGTGTGGTGTTGTTACGTCCCCATATTCGCAGGAACCCTGGTACAGCAAATCTTCGAGAGCCCGCAGGACGATTCGTATTCGAGTCTTGAGACTTGACGCTCTCGATCTCGGCGAGATGAGCTTGTCCCGTCATTGAAGCAGGTTCTCTCCGACTCAACAACCGTGATAGGGGCGCAGGACTCGAACGAGGTTCTTGTATACTGTGTTGAGCTTCGACATCAACATTGACGTCGAGGTTGACGTCGCCTCCATTTGGACTACCACCTCGCTCCATCCTTGATCGTTGTATGAGATCAGCCCGAAGCCTCTCCATGTCAGAACGGTTCATGTCCATATTCCGACGGGGGCACCCGAGGCAGTATATAGTAGATCCGTTACGACTCAGGTAAAAGCGACTAACGCGGCGCTATCGTGAATTTTCAACAAAGTCCACGGGAGAGCATAAAAAAAAAAAGGAACATACGATAATAAAACTACACGCTCAACATGAAAACTTGTACCATCTCGGTCATTATTAGTAGAGAAGGAACAAGATATGCAAACAAGTAAATAACAAAAAAAGGTTCAAGAACCTGTCTTGACTTTCTTTTTTCTGAGACAAAACACCCGCAAAAAAAGGGAACGAGACGAAGACGGCGACAAGAGACAATAAAAAAGAGGGTCAGGTTTCGATAAAGCAGAAAATGGCCCCGGCTTCAGTCATGATCTAATTATGTTAGTGGGCAGATGGCCCGTCGTTTGTCTTGTCGTTTTCACACGACGTTCCCTTTTTCGACCCCTTGACTGAACTGAAAGGTTCAAGGACCCATGTTCATAAACCTTAGCTCTACGGGTCCTCCGAAAGGGACAAACCGTGTCAGGGATACCCCCTCTGCAAGGAGGAGCCTAGGTTCAGCTGTTGAAGGATGTACTGAACGTAAACAACAGGGATTGAGAATGTGATTACAATGTGCAGCTGTTTGCGGCGATGAGTTTTGGTTGGCTTCCACGAAATTAACCTGCTACAGTCGAGAACTTGCTCTAGCCATGATGGATTGGACGTCCCGTGCGTGTTGGAAAAACGTGGGAGGTGGAGATCTACAAATTACTACCCAGTCCAAGCTCTATCCAGGGGTAACCAGCTTCAGAGCTAGTCGATATGCGGCTTATCTCTCGAGGTCTACCGTCGACCTTCAGCTCAAGATGATGCTATCACATATTTTCACAATGACTTTATGTTATGCTTAAATCGTGACGATTATATCATGAAGTTATAAGTTTCAGAGCCTTCTTGTCTTGTTGCATCTGAACGTCTCGTGTTGAAGAATGCCGCATTTTGCTTGGAGCGCCTCACAGCCAACCAGGGGTATGAACCTGAAACCCAAGTATTCTGGCTATATGCAGCTGCAACCTCACGATAATTGGACAGTATCAGAGGAAGGGTTACATACAACTAACTTCATTGGAAGATAACATCTCCCTCAAGTTTTGATCGTGTTTGATGCGGCTTGTTTCTTCAAGGGCTTACTATTAATCGACTATTTGCACATGTAGCATAAACATCTACATGCGTGCCCCTAGCTCATGTCTCATCTTTTGATGCAAGCCATAAACGCCTCCTTCACCCTTCCCAATGTGATCTCAAGAACTTTGTGCATGCTGTAATCCGCTTTTCCACCCTCCTCCAGAGCTTCCCCAGATTGAATATTCATGCTCCCTGGCAATATTAGAGAAAGTTACACAAAGCTCCCTGCGTCATCCTAACGGCTACACTATTCAGCCATGGTGAGGGTGAGGGTGATGCCCTTCCCTTGGTACGCCCTCAAAGGTAAGCTTCAATGGCGTTAAAGGTTACCATAATACTGAGCCCTGACACGGGAGCGCGCATCTCGTGATTCCATATGTCAGGGAGCGTACGGGTGGTAGATTAGAATATCGGGTTATTGCCTATCCTCCTCATTTCAACTCACCCAGCAGCATTGTGCGGTCTGACGATGCAGAAAGTACTGAAACCTGTTAGTTCACCGCCTCCAATATGATCAGCAGAATAACTTACGAATAGGCTCCTTGTTTGGCGAGAACTCTGCGCAGTTGACTGTGCCCTTGTGACCGGGCAGCTTGTAAGCGAGCTTGCCTGTCTCGCTTGACCAGACCATGACTGTTCCATCTCCTGATGCTGCTGCAATTCTCTTGCCCTCTGAGTCCCAGCTTGCTCCGAGAAGGTTCTTCTCCATGCCCACCGTCGCACCGTCAAAGGTTCGGATGTGTCGTTCTGTTGGTGCAAAAGGTCGGATATCCCATGTTCGAACCGTAGAGTCCATGGCGTATGAGACAAGTGATTGAGAATCTGGCGAAACTCTCAACGAGGTGATGGTGTCTGAATGGCCGAGCATCGAGTATATCACTGACTTCTTGCGCAAGTCCCATACTCGAATATCGTTGTCGATGCCGCCTGCGTATATCTCGTTACCAGCCTCGGATACAGCGATGGCCGTAATAGGGAACTCGGTCTGGATATAGTCGACGGCGTTCTTCGATCGCGGGTCCCAGATTCCGATTGTCGAGTCGTCGCTTCCACTGACAAGTATCTCCTCTCCTCGTCTGCTGATGCCCACCGTGTTGATAACCTCCTCGTGCCCGACATATCTGCGGATTCGTGTGCCTGACGTCAAATCCCAGCTCGCGAGATGCATGTCAGCCGATGCACTATATAGAATTTCCGAGTCGCGTGACCATTGTAAGTCGAGAATGGCACCGCGGTGACCATTTAATATTCCGTAGTTTTCGCAATCGCCATACGTTCTCCAAAGCACTACCAAAGTCAGCTCGTTGTCGCCCAGGAAGCATTGCTCTTTGCTCACTTAGAGACCTGTCCATTCCACCAGAAGCAATCAGGTTGCCTGTAGGATCGAACTTTGCTGCAAAAATCTCGCCCGAGTGTCCTGACAGTTCCATAACAGGAGCTTGAAGCCCGCTTGTTCTAGGTGCCTGCACCAGTCAGTCCAGCGACTTCAACAGTTAAGCACTCTCCAACTTACAGATTGCATTAGCGCATTGCTTGACGCGTTCAGACGCGCAAGAGCGCCTGTAGAAGAGTTGACATTTTGTCGCTTCACGAGCGACTGAGAAGAGCTGGGATCTCCATCGGCAGGACGTTTTTCGGCGGACATGGCGAAGTCGAAAGGGTATCAAGGGAAAGAATGGTTATATGCGACGCTGATTATACAAGTGCGCCAAGTTTTGTCGAGTTCTGGAGCTGTCAAGTGAGCTTGGAGCTTCCTGTTGCTTCACTTTTTGACGATTGTGGTGGGCTTCATGCAAAGTAAATCGAGCTCCTTCGAATGATTGGTGCCCGGGCCGAAGATTGTTCCTGAGGTCGGTGTTTCAACCCTCCGTGCACCGACATTCCAGAGTGGTGTTGGCGCTAGGTACTGCTTCACCTCCCTGGTAGAAGCTACATCGACATAGCTCTGTTTGCGTATGCTATTGGAGTTTCTTCCATTTCTACGATCTTTCTACTCTGCGCCAACGTTCTGTTAATTGTAGAGCTCGGTCGCTGTTCTTGCACTCCTCCAAAGCCCCTCCCTCATAGCCGCAATAATGGCGGCCAACAAAGCGTCCCGCGTGGGCGAGGAGTAAGTCCATCATGATAACTGTCCAGTCCCCAAATTATTGTCAAATACTAACCTGGTTCTAGAATCTGGAAGTAAGCCATGCCCGCTTGATCCCTCGACGGAGCACCTCTCTAACAGGGCAACAGAACTCGAATCGACAAGGTCAACGCTGAACTCGTCACTCTGACCTATGGAACTATCGTCGCACAGCTATGCAAGGATTACGAGAGCGACTATGCCGAGGTGAACAAGCAACTCGACAAGATGGGCTACAACATTGGTCTGCGGCTTATTGAAGACTACCTCGCCAAATCCAACACCATGAAGCGATGCGCCAACTTCCGCGAGACGGCAGAAATGATCTCCAGGGTAGGGAGACTTAATGCGCAGCGTCAGACAATGACTAACGAGTGAATCAGGTTGGATTCAAGATATTCCTCAACATTACTCCCCAAGTGATGAATTGGACAAGCGAAAATGACCAGTTCTCACTGGTATTCGAGGAGAATCCGTTGGCCGACTTTGTCGAGCTTCCCGACGATGGACGAGCGCAAGATCAACTTTGGTACTCTAACATTTTGTGTGGAGTGCTACGAGGAGCTCTGGAGATGGTGCAAATGCAAGTTGAAGCTCACTTCGTCAGTGACGTGTTGCGGGGCAACGACAGCACAGAGATGAGGGTATCGCTAATCAGATACATCGATGATGAACTCCCCCCCGAGGATGACTAAGAGACGCAAAAGGGGGAGCTATGAATGTGATTATTTGATGACAATTTAGCAATTGCAGGACACAGATGGATGGATGGATGGATGGCTATGAGAAATTCTAGATTTTCAGGGGGAGATGCCCCCAAATGATCGTTGACGGCATCGACGGTGAGATTGTGCCGATCAGGGCGATTGGCATGGAAGCAAACTTACTTACGGAACAAACTTCGTTTTAGCAATCTTGCGAGATTTGGCTTGGGATCACGGCACGTGTAGATACCCATGGAAGACAGCTGTCAGCCACGTGCTAGGCTGGAAGTGCCGGATAACTGAGCTCACGCCATAGTGATAGAGCCAGAATATTAAGATGAAACATTTTGCATGCGTTTTAATGGGTAATGGGAGTTGGTGTATAGCGAGCTGAAGTTTGTTTTATTAGAGCAACAGCAGTGATAAATGAAAGCGGGAGCACCAAGACAAGCAGATCCTCCTCTCATTTATTATACGGAATAGAGGCATCATGGATATTGGGTTTAATTTCTCTGGACTTCAACAAACCTACATTATGGGTTAATCAGCAAACGACACAAACTCAATGTCGATTATTCACAAACGTGATTTAGATGGTATCTCAGCCCCGCCGGACAATGAAGAGCTGAAGCTCGATCCCACAAGGGGCAGATTTTAGTAGATTGATAAAGTCAAATCCCGCGAAACGGTGGACGATCAATTGGCAGTCAAACGGGATTTGTTAGTGGAGGTACTCAAAGGGCGTAAGAAAATCTAGGGCCTTGTGAGTAAGTGATAAAAAGATTCAGGCAAATCTAGGCAAATCTTAGCAAATCTTTAGTCCAGTTTATTTTGGCACCCGGGCTGATCTTCAGAAGTTTTCTTACTCCCTGGGGGCACAGGCTCAGACCATAATGACGGGAACACATGTGCCTGAGGCAAAAGGGTTACCGTTTTGTCTCCGATATCATGCCTGAGGTCTCAAGACCGGCGACATTTTGAGCTCCAGTACAAAAATTACGCATCTTGGTCTGAGATTTACGTACCAGAATGTAACGCGACAAACTCAGCGCGCCAATGGCAAGGAAGACCGTCTAGCCCCAGGGCGCGTCCTTCAGATCAAGGGTCCATTGTGTGGGGTGACGCGACCTATGATCATTCGGCTCCGCTAACGTGCAAAACCTTGGTTGAGAGCCCCTGAAGAGCATCCACTACATCTGCGGTCTAGGCCGCTGAGCGTCGCTGAGACGCGCTGAGCTTACTGAGCCTCACAGGGCACGTTGGCAGCCCTGTGCTCAACCCCGGTTGGAAGCCAGCCTCCCTTCTGTACATGTTCCATGTGCATCAAACCGGTCTCGGTAGTTTGTGGCCAAGTCGAATGTCTTTGAAGAGGATCACGGAGAACAATGAGGGACTAAAATAGTCAATTCTGACAGAATCTCGAGGGTTTTCAACGTCTCGCGATTGACTTCAGTGTTCACGTTGGATTCGCTTATATGCGTCCATTCGTTCTTAAGATCGACCGTCCCGATTTCTTTTAGCTGCAAGGAGTCAAGGCATCCCAATTTGGTGGATCTGTCTCCAGGTCCCAGGAAAACCTACCTAAGCTTTTGACAGACGGCCAGCCTTGTAATTTGTGTTTTACCGTTTTGGAGCAAGGTCTGTAAATTGCATGCATCTAACCATCGGAGGTGCATCACTGACGGACTGTTGGTACCAATTCTGATATGCGGAGAGGGCTACATCACAATGTTGGAGGGGAATGTCTAATAAAAAATAAATAAACGTTTCACATGATTGAGTGGCCGTTGTTCATAGACTCTATCGATTGATAAAGTTCCAGGGAGCGATTCACAGGGAAGAAGGAAGAAGAAAAGTTTGACCGTCCTCCTCCTTTTCCTTCACTCACTCACTGACTGGAGGGATTCCCACCGCCCAAATCAAGGACCGACCACGTTTTTCACCCACAACCTCTGTCTTGCTCCCTTTTACTCGCCCTCACACCTTTCTTTTCCTCCTCCATCAAACAAAGCACCTCATTTCTACTCGGCCGTTGTGCCATATGCTTTGAAAAGCCCCAAACGGCGAGCATCCGTCGCGTTTGATAATTGCAGCAAGAGTTTGACGTGCGTTGATCAACCTACTTGCATCTATCTACCTTATACTGGGTCTCTCCCCGTCCTCCACTGTTCCCGTCCGTCTGGCGTTTGGATCGCTTCCGTTTGCTGTCGGTACTTGGATAGAAGGGCACTCAGCATATAATTTGGAGGTACCCGCTTGTCCTTGGAGGCGTTCCGTCGAAATCTCCAAGGTACTTGGTCTCTGCCCGAGCTGCCCGCAGAACCACAAGTACCCTCCCACCCC
>JAAOAT010000799.1:0-10438 GCA_013186855.1 Fusarium ramigenum | reverse complement strand
AAAAAAAAAAAAAAAAAAAAAAAAAAAAAAACATGTAATCGATGGAGATAACTTAATTCCAGCTCAAGATGAGATTTTCAGATAGCGTGTTAAGTTGCTTGTCTGATGAACTTGGCGATTCTAGTGACGTACCTCTCGGATCGGTAAAACCATGCCCCGGCCGCGGCTCTCTGGGGCTGCGTTGTTGAAACTCAGTCCCTCAACTGCCTTGTCGCAAAGGAACTGGAGCCGAACTGGACACTTCGCTACGTTTACAATAAGTGATAACCTGTAGATTCTGAGATTCGGGTTGCTGTCAAATGAACTGAACATAAATCTTCTGATCGTGAGCTTTTAAGGGATGTATCTTTTTAAGAATCCCGCTTTGTGTAGGGTGATTTTAGAGTTTGTAAGGCATATTTCATGAAGGCCCGGTATAACCATTAGCATGGTGTTTCAAGCAAGCCTGTCAAGTAGAGACAAGCGAGGCTAGAACGGAGATGGTGTGGGCTCAATAAAGCAAAAAGCTAGTTTCCTGTTCAGGTTGCATTACACATAACATGCAGTCATCTGCAGAAAATGGCACCCCCTGCCCAAATCCCATCTTAAATTTCGTTCCTCAAGGCTCTTTCTGGGCAACCCGCTTGCGGATTGCGTCTCCTGTTGTTATCGTTACGTCTCACGGTCACCTACATGGTTGGCACGGGCCTTCGTGGAAGAAACGTGGCGCATTTCCAGAGGGAAATTTGGGGTAAAAAAAAATGAGGATTCTGATTGGTGCAGAAGTGGAATGCGGCGCATTTCTGGTCTACATTCTTGAGTAGGGCTCCAATCATAATCGGGGTGCAAGCGCCCAAGTGAGCTGCAGTAGGTCCGCACACAGACTATGGGCAACCAAGCATATCTGACCACGTCATACCATCTCGAGAACATTACCTCTTAATCGGATGGCGTGTGTACGACAACTGGGAACTAACAGTCGAGATAAGACACAACACATCCGGTATCACCTGATTTACACTCTCCAAAGTTCATTGCATCTCCCTGTCCATTCTAGCCCTCTCAGTCTTTCCCAAATCTGACTGTACGGTAACATTTTGTTAGTCAGTGAGTTCATTTGCTTTCTCCCACAGGATTAAGTCGATAATCGCCTACTCAAGCTTGCATTTTCCCCTAAGCTCCAAGCGGGGTAAGCGGGATCGGAACAACAAACAAACGTAGGGCCATGACACGAAGTCAAGATGCTGCCCAGCTCCCTGTTTAGCATCTACCAGCAATACAAGGAAGACACCGACTCAGTTGCTTCTTGGCTTGCTTCGACAGCAAAGACCTGCGGATACCCTTCAGATTTACTCACACCTACCGGCATCCAGACAAAGGGAACAGGCCGCTTAAAAGGAAAGGCCAGAAGGGATGCCAAGAAGCAGAATACCTACGTTCCAACTCCTCTACACACTATTCCGAAGTACGTCATTGCTGTCAAGGACTTTATCCCTCTAGCTGAATTCATTTTCGCTTCGAAACCACTTATCTCAGTCCCTCCGTCCTTCGCCGAAACTCTCGACCGAGTCATATATGTGCGGGCCAAGTTTGGCGCTCAACTGATCGACCATGGGATGAAGCCAAGTACCAAATCGGATGCCACTCATTCCTTCTTCGTTGGGATTCTGGAAAAGGTTAGAGATGTCCTCAGGCCTCGTATGCCTGCTGGAACTAAATCTTTTCAATCCTTTGAGGACTTGGGTAATCGTTTCAGCGGTCTCAAAGTCCACGAATCCTCCTCAGAGTTGCTAGATGTCCCTGTTATCGAGCGTCCCAAGAACGCACAAGGAGATGACACCATTTACGAGGCCGAACCTCAGACATCGCTTGAAGATGCTCTAGTAGCGTACACAATCATGGTGAACGATCTCAACCAGATCAGGTCCTACATCGAATGGATTTGGTCCAATTACCGAGATGGATATTTTGACCTCGCCAACGCTGCTGTTGCCACGAATACTGGGATTAATCTGGCACGCAATCTTATTGACCAAGTCCTACCAATTTTCAAGGACCATGGTGGTGCCTGCACTATTTTGGAGAAGTTCTTCTTTATCTGTGCCAGGCGGGATGGATTTTCAGAGGATGATATTCTTTCATGGGGCCCAGCAGGTAAAAACGAAGATATTTATGAGGTTGCGGACAAAACCTACCTAAATGCCAGTCTATTGCTTGATGGTTTGGCTAGGGTTTTACCTACAAACCATTTGCCGATCTACAAAGAAGGCCTGTTTGGAATGTACGATCCCCAGAGTGATCGAACGTCCAAGAAAGGTCAAGCCAAATTCAAGGAGGATCAGATCATCCTATCCGAATTCTTCACCGAGGCCGTCACGCTCGCTCGTCTCGTTCCTAACTACCCAGTTGAAGACGAGTTCATTCGAGGAATCCGGGAGTTAGATACGACTGGAAACATACCGTTTCACCTTGTATACGCTACCCAAATCCTCTTAGACGTTCATCACATCATCAGAGATCGCGCATCCAATGCACTGGACAGCCTACTCAAGCACACCACTACGATGGACGATGAGCTCGGCAGCCATATCGAGTTTCACGAGAATTTGAAAATTGAAAACTGGCCTGCTTCGAATGAGCGCGCTCTCCGCGAGTTTAAACAGTCCTTACAATGGTTCGTTGAGGATCCGGTCTTTCTTGCCAAGCAAAGGATCTCGCAGAGGGCTGGAAGCCTAGCCATGGAATCTGAAAGACATCGTATACTCGCCCACTCGCCTATACTCTGCGGCCTTGTGCTATACCACTTTCGAGCTAAGATGTATAATTTTGGTATTGCCATCACGAACGCCTGGGGCTCAATCACGTACCCTGCACATCTGTACAATGCCCTTCGAAATGAAGGCCTTCTCAACGGACATTGGACAGATATGGACGCTGTCCAAACGTTGCTAGGAGACTCCAACTTATTCGTTGGTGAACGACCGGAAAATACGCACGGCTACCTAAAACACTTTCTTCTGCAAATGGGCTACTCTGCTTCAACTTTCGCTGTTGATGGCAGAGGGCTACTGCGGCGGCCTGGGACACACCACGACCTGGCCTCTCGTGGCGGGCCACGTGGCATTAAGGACGGTGCCCCAGTATCATGTATGTTTGTTGAAAGATATGTAAGAGGATCAGGTCAGATTGACCTTTTGCCCGAGCATGTTGACCAGATCATCTCGCGCAGTAGGTACCAGGAAGAAGGATCAGAGAATAACAACACTCTCATGCTTACTCTAATCGATGACCGAGACGAGCTGAGGAAGAAGCGTCAGCCCAAACAGCGTAAGAAGATGACTGGAGAAGCCCAGTGGCCTCCAGGCGAGCTTTTGAGGTCTCTGGTTTTGGCCTTGGGAGCAGAGACCTTGGAGTTTTCATTTCCATATTTGCTCATGCATAGGTGGTGTTGGAAGTTCTTGCGCCATGTCAAAGAGACCTGTGATTTCACCTTGAAGCAGCTGTACACTACCTCTTACATCGAGAAAGAGAGCGAACTACCGTTTGTTGTGGGTTACATATTCATGGCTGCAAGCGATGACCAAGAGAGAAAGGGGGAGTTCTTGATGCGGGCTGCTGCCAAGGTGCTCAATGTCATGATTGAAGGTGGGGCAGGGGAATTGGTGCTTGGAGTCGTGCGCAACGCTTATGGGTTTCAAGTTGTGTTTGCTACTGAGGATGACTCTGACAACAGTGGCAGTGCAGATAGTCAGTAGCTATACCGTATCTTTCAGTTGCTTGAACAACCTCCATGTCTGGCGCTCAGTTGTGGGGTTCTGATGTTGTCTTGCCTCCAAGATAAATGATACGTACCTTCGTCTCCTATCGGTATACCGAAGCATTTGTGTGCGATATGACGTCTAATCTGCACAGCGGAAGAGAAAGTGTGCCACTGTCTCTTTCGCTTGGCCATAAGTGTATTTGTCCGATGGTGCCATTCCAATCTGATGAAGAAAGCCATTCAATTGCGCCATTCCTCTTTATATCTCAGTCACTAGCTTTCTTTTAGGAACTTGAATCATGATATTTATTTAGAAAGCACTAGTAGGGCGAATGATAGTTGATTTCGTCATTAGCAGACGTCACCGTACCGGTGGCCTCGGTGATTGGATGGTAACGGTTCCATAACTTTCGGCGAGCCATGTCACAACGACTGAGATTATCTCTTCCGTTCCTTCGTCGGCGTCTTCCGCAGTTACTTTCTTTTCGCTGCTCAGTTCTGGAATAGAAAACCTGACTAAATGTGGTCTCGAAGCCAGCCCCGTCGATTTTATTTTTGGGCTATGATAAGCTTGTCGCGGTGTTTAGGACCCAAAGCAAAACCGCATTTTGTACATATAATAGCTGCTTCCGGCAAATTGTAATAAATACTAAGCCTTTCAAGCTTCTGCAGTGTTGCCGGGGGGTAAAGTAGAATGGCTATTTGCCTACAGAGGTACTGGCCATTATGACTAAACATATGTCAATATGATAGACAGGATGGAATGGCGTAGATAGGGTAGATACTATACGAAGATGATAAACACGTGAGTTTCAATATACAATGGTAATGAATGTTGTTGTTTAGGTCTGCATTCAAGCTGTTAAACTTGACAAGGGTCAGCCGACGGAAACGCGAGCGTTTCGTGTGTTAGGTTTTCTAATTTTATGAGTGCGGTACGAGAAACGCAATGCGGCGCGTTTCGTGTTTTAGGTTTTCTGATTTCATTAGTGCGGTCCAAGAAAACGCAGTGCGTTTCCATCCGGGAAATATGGGGCGAAAATGCTAGACGATGATTGGTCAAAAACAGGAAACGCAATGCGTTTCTACTAGTAATTCTTGAGTAGGCGCTGGTATCAAAGAAGAGCTGTAGATTATCGAGAAGGCTAGTGTTAGCCATTATTTTAGTACCTTAGGAATGCACTGGATTCTGTTGCCTTCGTTGTAGTGGATGATGTTTTGAAAAAGGGGTCTAACGGGAAGTGCTTGAGATGTCATGCGTGCACAGACCAGTATTTTGGTAATTTAACGAAATACGCAGACATGATGCGTGCACGGACGACCCGGCAACGTGCACGGGCCAGATTTGTTGTATTTTGTCGAATTACCACCACGACTGCGTACAGTAGGTTCAGATACATCTCAGCAACGATACAGTCGTTCACGATATCGCCGGCCAGAAGCTCCTTGGTCACCTCCGGTTTGAGTTTGTCAATAGTTGGCTGCATGGACTCCTGGTTGCCAATGTACCAGAGGTTGGTAGCTATACCTCCTGAACAGTGTCGGTAATCCAAGAGGACTGGCGACTAGCGATTGACAATCAGTTTGCCAATGGACAGCGAAGAAGCTATGGTGCAGGCATGCTGGTCGCCTGCTCCGCCGAATCAGCCCAATTGATGTGAGGAGATGTCGTGGCCCCGTGCCTCAGCCAATGCTCGGATTGGCTTTGCAGGGGCTTGTTTTCCTTCTTTGGCTAGTTAATCCCTCTTTCTCTTCTTATATAGATCCTAAAGTATTGAAATCCTATTTATATATTTATCTCTAATTATAGCAGAGCCGTGAAGGAGGCTCTGCTAGTCTATATAATAACCTCATTATAAGCTCTTTCGATAAGATGCCATGCTTTTCCAGAAGCTCATGAAATTCGTTAAACTTCCAAAGTTTCTCGACCACGCAAGCACTGAAGTCTACAACCATATCTCTGAGTTGATCCGGCACTACTTCTTCGAAAGTATATCGTACTAGCTCTACTATATTGTTATACTCCCTCTTCTTTCTTTCCACCTCTATTAACTCATCATAAAGCTTTCCGCGAGAGATTTCTGCAAGTCTTTTGACTCCGTAGCGGTCGGCCAGCGTAAAGACTTTGGCATGGTGCACCAAGCGGTTTGTCTGGTCTTTTAGTGAGATGTCCATATCAATGGCCTCATGTGGGGATTTCCAAGAACGGAGAAAATGGCCCCATAGTGACGACTTTTGAACACTTCCCCGCTTCTCATGCTTTATTGCTGATGAAGGTCGCCCAACTATAGGCACCCACAAAAAGCGCGGCGCGGACATTTCGGTTGACTCAGACCCAGATTTAGGCTCTGCTTCTGCTTCTGCTTCTGCTTCTGCTTCTGCTTCTGCTTCTGCTTCTGCGGGTTTATCAGCAGTATCTGATTTATGGTCCCCCCGGCCGGAAGTCTTCCGAGTGGGTGGAAGTGGTTCTGGAGTGTCGTAATCTCCTGTATAGACAAACTGCCAGAAGCTGTTGAAGACTATCTCGTCTATATCGTCCCATTTTACAGAACATTCTCGCGACTCTTGGAATTTTCCATTTACCATGGCAGCGAGAGCTGGTGACTGGTGCGCGACAAGAGCTGAGTGAATAGTGTATTCTGTTTGAAGAGGGCCGATCAGAAATCTGAACGGTTGGGACATCGCGACGCTAGCGATGCTGGTCAGCGTCATGTTGGTTATTCTATTGTTTATTAGGAAGTATACTTACGCCTTCTTTGAAACGGGTTCCATTGTTGAGATGATAATTATATCAGAGAATTATGCTCAAAAAGGACGTAATTTACAGTCTGATTGTATTTTTCTTTGAAGAGAAATCAGGAAACTTTTCAATCCGCAGTCGCTTACTCAGTGCGAGTTCTCCTCAGTTATGTTTAAACACTTGTCAGTTCTTCATTGGTCCACTGTGCATCTGGCCTGTATGCAGCAGTGATGACAAAGCCCTCAGATTTTGTAAGTTGGTCACGATCAAACCCTGGTAACAACCTCCATCTCTTCAGTTTCTCCTTCACCCTAGTCCTACAGTCCAAGATCAATCTTTATTAAAATGATATACTTTACCTTACTTGACCAGGGATAGAACTGAATTTTGACAAGGGGTAGACTTGACTTTGATAGGGGTTGACTTGGATTTCTGACTGATGCTTGGTTACGCGTTCACGCAAGACAACACTTGACACCAGCGCGTTAAGTTCTGATTCTGGCCTAGCAGCCTCTATGGCGATAAATGTGACAGCCAGCCTGAAGTCACTATTGATTTCGTTCAGAAGCAATTCGTCAGACCATGGCATTCGACCCTTCGACAGAGCTTGGCCCTTTGTCGCCTACCATGCCACTCTCCCTTAGGTTGCTTCCATGATTGTTTAGTGTGAATATGACAGTTCAGATTGTATTCGACACATCATAATGCAGTGGGCTTCCAGAGTAGACTGAATGTGACGACGATAATACAGGATGACTCGGGTATCGTAGGAGTTCGTGGAAGTCACGAACCCACAAGGATCGACTGATATGTGGTCGGCCTTGTATGATGTATCTGCTGCAAAGGAAGGTTGAAGCGACATATTGAAGCCATTCAGGCTTTCAAATCCCCCATCGGAGTTCGTTAGGTCGAGACCGCTCCGCAAGCCACCTGGCGCCATCTCCTTGCGAAAGCGATGTCTGAAATTTCAAACGGTGTCGGCTGACACATTAGGTGGTCTCGAAGGTCAAAACGAGGTCGCGGCTTTATCGCCATGAGGATACTGTGACGATCAGCTGATTGGAACGAAGTGAGCATAAGAGGATATCTTAAATTGACTGAGATAAATTAATAGAGCGTGAGTAAAATTATGGTCTAAAAGTATCTAAACACCTCACAGAGCATTATATTAAATCCACTTATTAAAACCTATAAGTTACGCGTCTTGTCATTAATTTAATTGACCCTGGTCTAATCAAAGTCTACTCCCTGTTGGGTGCGTCTAGAAATTAAATTCTATCCACCCTGTAAAAATCAATTGTACCCGCCTTCTTTGACATGAAAAAATGAATCCTACGTAGAAATGACTTTGGTATGGAGCACTAGGACGATTCTGACAGAATCCCCTGCGAATAGTTCCTAGGCTTCGATTGAATGGGGATGATTCGGCAACAAAGACTCCGATGGCGGCCTTCGCGTCTGGCCTGCCGTTACCTCTTCAGGCACCATCGACGGCGATAAATATGCTATCGATGTGTGGAGCAATACAGTCGCAGAAGCGGCAGGGATGACTATCTTCGCATGCCACGTATACCCAATCCTCCTTGTCACGGTTGGGGACCTGAATCAAATCCAGCTCTATGTTGTCTCCATAGCGTGAATGAGGCTCAAATTTTCGATTCTCCGTCCATTCTCGGTCGTCGGACTGGTAGTGCTCCGAGGTCGCCATTTCGTGAGGTATGCCCTAGTATGACGATAGCAGGTGCTGGAATGGATGATAAAGCGTTGATAACGAGTGGGCGGGTACAGTGACTGATCCGTGGATAGCAACAAGCGTAATGCCGCTGATGCTGCGTCCGAGAATTAAATTCTGAACGCCTTGATCTCTTACTGGCATACTCCAGCCAGAACACTCACTGCATGGGTGCCTGAGCGCTTAAGCCTCAAATCAGGCTCTGCAAGCTAACGCGATTTCTGGGCTGGTCCAATCAACCTCATCTGTTTCAACCCAAGCCAACAGAACATTCTGCCAACCACCATAAAGCACGGCTCCGACGCTGACTAAGTAGGTTTTCATTTGATTCCCCGCTTTTGACTGAAACAGAAATACAAATAGAATATCCGTCATCCCGATGGCATAGTCATGAACCATCCTAGGGGGCACAGAAAGGCCGCTTATATGAATGCCTATTGCAGGCACGTCTTCAGCTTATCGGAGAACTCGCATCTCAGTCAACAAAAGCCTATCCATCGTGCTATTCGGAATCACGCCGTTGTCGTTGCAAACTTCACCGAACAGAAGCTCGTTGAAATTGTGCAATACCTCATCGGCCAAGGTGTTTTTAGGTCCCGGGCCGCTGCGGCCCTCGAGTTTCCAGATCTCCACGAGCCCGATATACTCGGTGCACAGAGCCCTGTGGAACCGCCGGCTGAGTGCCAGCCAAGGAGGATGGTAACATTCGATTTGTCGTGGTTGAGAAGGTACATCCAGCTCCCTATGGCATGATGCCTACTTCTTCTCCTTTTCCGTAGTACTGACTGGACACTTATAGCTCGTTCGATGATGATAGCTATGCCGATCTTACCTTGATTTGCTGTACCAAACAATACTCCGCTCACCGAGTCATTGTTTGTCCACAATCTTCGGTCATAGCGAGGAAGCTTTTATCCCAGTTCCAGAGCACTAAGCAGGAACCTTCGTGTGACTCTTGCGGAGCTACGCCAAAATATTACTTCGACTTCTCGCAGGATGACCCCCAGGCAGTGGATTGTCTTGTTCAGTACTTCTATCGCCAAGACTATCAAATGAGCTCCCCTAGTCCTATAATGGGAGATACCAGGCCTGATGATGCGGAAGGCGAGATTTTGTCACCGGTACTGGAGCGAAGCTGTATTGACGATTCCTACCCGGTATTCCACGTCAGAGTGTATGCATTGGCTGAGTTCTATGACGTACCCGCCCTCAAAGAGCTAGCGCTCGAAAAGTTCAACAGAGTTATACAAGGTAATTCACAACTAGATCGGTTCCTCGACGGAGTTGAAGAAGCATATGATTCAACGATACAAGAAGACAGGGGATTGCGTGATGCTATTGTCAATTTCTTCTATACACATTCAGACTTGGTAGATGAAGAACGAGTGCAGGAGGTACTCCGAAAATCAGAGCCGAATTCCTTAACGTATGATTTGTTCATGCATTGGTACAAGAATCAAGCAACACGCGAGAAGGTCAAGCCTCTCTGGCCAGGGATGCAGTCTTTCGGGTCATAACTTTGGTTATTCTTAGATATAGATCACCACTACCACTTTTCAATAACAAAACAACGCTATTAGGGACAAGAAAAAAAGAATAACGGGCTTTCTGATGATGGTGAACTTCCGAATCTAGGGTTTGTTTGTATTGACAGCATTCTCATAACAACCCGCAGAGTTTCCTTGTCTCCACCCCTTTCCGTAGAGGTAATCATTGCACGTATCTCACTTGTTCCGCGTCGATGAATCAGTCGTCACAACCCCGGGACTAATGCTCGCAATACTGATCCGCGAGCCCGATATATGGCAAGACTTCTTTGGCTTGCCCACTTTTATCCGCTATGATCATCAAGCTTGTTGCTTGCTGTCTATCCCACATGACTTATTACCCCGCTATGTCGGGCGCTCAATCAAGTAAAGGACTGCCAACTTTCAAGGCTTGAGTGCCACGATTCATGAATGGCCCTTCGTCGACTTTGGTCGAGAACATGCAGTTGCTGCCCTTTTTAGGTATCCTGACCTGTCTGTGTGACCAAGATTTGCACTTTTTCAAAGCACTGTCACTACTCTACTTACGAAAAAAAAAAAAAAAAAAAAAAGAGAAATATGACAGCACGCTTGTTGCCTCTCTTCGTCCTGCATGTCTTACTACCCCGCTCTGCTTGGCGATAAACTATCGACGGAATGGACATCTTCCGAGACTCATACAGCATAAACTAGTGATGACT
>JAAOAT010000795.1:0-31833 GCA_013186855.1 Fusarium ramigenum | reverse complement strand
ATTCTTAAGTTATCCTTTAGTGTGGCTTTACCTAACTATACTTGACCTTCTATAGATCCACGAGGTCTTTATTAGACCGCCTTCCAGATAGATATCCAGACCACTCATCAGCCGTTCAACGCTGGGAGGGATGCGGAGAGCCTCACGGGCGACCAGATTCCCGCATTCAAACGACATCTCTGTCTCCGAGAAGAAGATGCGGCGGCGAGAGAGTAGCCCTTCCTGGTATGTCCATCCTCGCGTCATCCATGGCGAGGATTCAATTTGGCGTCTGGGATCTGGTGGGACCACAGTTAGAACATGACCCTTGATCCGTGCCCAGTCCTGTGGCACTCTGGGCACCCGATCGCTGACACCCGGGAGGCCAGATGATGAAGCCTGTGCAGCAGTTGCCACTAGAGTCACCTCAGCATTCGCGTACACTGAATCCATGCTCTGTAGCTGTTCTTGCTTTATCTTGCCGTGACCATGTTGGATAACGCAATACCTGTCCACCCATAAGTACCTGTATCCGAGCTCCATCGTCACCGTTATGGCATCTTCAACAATCGCTTCAACGCTCTGTCCCAACTCAAAGCTGTCTCGTTCAGCTTCCGAACCGCAAGACTCTAGCCCACTTGTCTCTTTCGAGCTGGCAGCTGGAGGAGGACCCTATACATGACTTAGGGCCACATATTTGTCGAATTCCTTGCCCTGCAGAACTACCCTCCTTGCTTGACAATTAATGACCCGGAAATGTGGAATACGAGCCAGTCTTTGATGATTATACGGCTCTGAATGAGTCTCACGACAGCATGTAACCCAGGCTCTAGCAGCGGCATAGTTAACCCTGTTGTTTACCCGAGTAACTGTGATAGTGCTTGTGCTGTTCTTGCAGTTAGAACCTACCTGGCTGATGAAACCTGTCTTAAGAACGGAGGGTTGGCATAACCTTGGCTCCTAATTGTCTCTTGTGTCTTGGATTGTCCCAGGGACAACAGTAAGCAATATTGTGTCGGTCCACTCAGTTATCAAGTATGCCCATAAGGTGCTGCTGTTGTGGCAAAGCCACGATCCTGTGCTCGATAATGCGACTAGGGCAAGCTCAAGCTCTTGTTCCTCCATCTCGATCTTCCAATCTTCCCTCCAACCAGAAGTCATCGCTGAGATGAGCCGACACAAAGGGCACTGCCCTATTTCCCAGGTCCTGTCTAATCTTCCGAGGCGGGTAATGACTCGCCCTCGATGGTCAGTAGTCCGGCGCAAAAAGGCATCATTCAGGTCTATAGTCGCGCAGGTTGTACACAGATCTTCGTCATTAGCAGCTTCCACGATGAGTTGCTCTTTTTGTTCGTTCAAGGGAAGAATTATGTCTCTACTTAGCTCTTCGTCGAGCTTGTCTCCGGTGCAATCATATTCTGAGGATGAAAAGCTGCCTGATAGGATTGTCACGCGTTTCTCTTGTATTTCGGCGTAGGAATTAGCTGACTTGCCAGCCCAAGATCGCAGCTGCAGACTCTGCATATCAAACGGTTCATTGGAAGAGCCATTTTCACATTCTGCGACATGCTCCTGCATATACCTGCCGTCATCCTGCGCTCCTCTTTTCCGGAGTAGCGACACAACCCCCAAATCGCCCATCCGTGTCGCGACTGATAGAGGGGTCAGTCCGAACCGATTCATCTGCTGCACATCAAGGCCTTCCCGCTCGAGAAGGACTCGTACAAACTCGTTGCCATTGTCGCCCATTATAGCCCGAAGAAGGGGTGTGAGCCCCTTAGAGTCTTCCGCGTTGGGGTCTACTTCTTGGATCTGGAGGAGCCGCTGCATCACCTGTTTTCGGGTGGCAATACCTTTATAGGACCAAGGGTAGTCTGTCGAGTAGATAACCCATGAGAGGGGCTTCGCCCGGTGATATCCCTCGAATCTGGATTGACAGAATTGGTGGCGAGGCGGAGGTTCACTGCCTCCAATGTGACGTGATGCGGACTTCCACACAAAACCGATAGCGGTGTTCGCCCTTGATCGTTTGTAGCGTCTGGTTGGATATCCTCGGCCTGGAGCAAAGCCTCTATAGTTTCAAGAGAGTTGGAACATTTCACTGCCATATGCAATGGTGTTTGACCTTCCGTATCCCAAACGTTCGGGTCCACACCTTCGACTGCCAAGAGCCTCTCCACGATAGCTGTAGCAGCTTGAGAGGCGGCTATAGCCAACGGTGTTTGTCCTAGATTATCCGTTTGTCGTGCATCTATCCCCGGCTGGGAAAGGAGCATGTCAACCATGGCCACCTGCCCAGCCTTTACGGCTATTTGCAATAGCGAAGGTTTATCAGATCTGTAACGATACCCAAGTGGAGTGTTTATCTCAAAACGACCCGTCTTAAGAAACGCCTCAACGACGCCGACATGACCCGACTCAGCAGCCAAGGCCAATGGGGCCACGTCGTCTTCAAAGCCCATGTCTACCCTGGGATCTTCTAAGATCAGCTCCACAAGACTTGTAGCTCCGACTTTAGCCGCATAGTAAAGAAGAGTATGGCCCATGGGATCCCTCGCATTCCGGTCGAACCGAGGGTCGGCCAAGATCCTTCTGGCCACATTGCACATCTGCCTCAGGTCATCATGACTAAGGGCCTCTTGGTCTAACATTCCGAAGATAGTCGACCTCCCAATATAGTCTTTACAGTTTGGATCAGTTTCCTTGTGCGCAAGTAGAGCTTCTACAACGGCTTCATGACCGCGGGATGCTGCCAATGAAAGGGGACTAGATCCATAGCCAAGCTGCTGGTTGACATCTACCCTTCCGTCCGCCAGCAACATGTTGACAACGTCTATATTCCCATTCCTGGCTGCTTCGGAGAGCGCTGTCGTGGCTGCTTCTGACACATCCGGCCGAATGGACTTATGCTGCAATAATAGTCGGACAATGGAATCGTGACTATTTTTCGCTGCTGCAATGAGTGGCGTGAGACCATCAATCTCGGAACAAGGGTGAGATAAATCTGTCGAAGATGGGTGGCCTAGATATGACCCATTTGGGTTAACCCTGTGCTTTTCTAGCAGAGTATTGACAAGCTCTGTGCTCCCAATGAACGCTGCGGCAACTTGCAGCTCAGCGCCAGGCTCTTGCTGATCAGTATTCGAGCCTATGCCGTACTTGGCGAGTAGTCTGAGAGCGATGTCTTCATGACCAGTCTTGATGGCAAAGCCAAGAACTGTAAGACCACTAAGCCCAGCCGGGGCGTGAGCGTCAATACCATCCACCTCTGCCAACATCTCGGCAATATCCTTGAATCCATTCTTCAATGCACAGACGAGGGGTGTGGCTTTTGTTTTGTAGCTGGCGTACTCATATGGACTCGAGTCCAATCCGCAAAGGCTTTGGCAGTCCAGTAGTACTCTGACTGTATTCGTGTGGCCGAATTGCACGGCATACCATAGTGGGAAGCACCCATCATAGTCCCTCAAGTTGGGATTCGCACGATGTTCAAGGAGTCGGGATACGGCAAATGCGTTGCCATTCTCTGCTGCATGAGATATCGGGGTTTGTCCTTGATAGTCTCTCCGGTCGATATCCAAAACTGAATATGACAGAAGTATCTCCAGAATCTCACTATTCCCAGCCTCTGCTGCACATGAGAGTGCTGTCTGACCATAGTAATCGCGAGAGTTGGGAAACGAGGGCCTGCTATCTTGTGCAAGCAACGCAGCAACAATCTCGACCGCCCCAGCACGTGTTGCAAGGTGTATTGTTTCCGACCTCACGGGATAATATGGACGCCCATCTTCGTAAGGTTCCTTGAGACACTTGCGCCTGGCCTCTGCTGTAAAGTATTCACCCTGCAAGGCTCCCTCCCATTTGTTCCTGTCGCTAAAGAACTCTCGGATCGTCATGTCAGACATAGGCGGTCCCTTGAAGTATTGGATATGTTGCCCCCAGTGGCTCGCAGCGTACTCATAGAATGGGTTTGATCGCAGCCGCTCAACAAGTTCCTTATTTGTCCTGCAAGCGCCGTCAGGGGATCTGTTGATGAGGTATTTGATACACGCTCTTCCAATATCACCCTCAGCGTCAGAGAGATGCCGATGGAAGTAGTCCTGGATAGTCCGATCGTACAACCGGATGCATAGAGTTCCATTAATAGAGTCCAAGCGAGCAAGTCCACCACAAGAGGAGATGATAGCTGTAATATCGTTGGGACAGTCGTCAAAGCTCGAATCAGTATTTCCTTCAATGGGGACTGTCAACGCGTCTTGTAACTCCAGCACGGACAAGGGCCGCTTAGCAAATGTAAGCCATGGGAGACAGCGCTTCGCCAGTTGTGCCTGGTGGGTCGACTGCGAGGAGATCTTATCCATGATGCTACGGCATAGTTCATCATAGGTCGCCGGTCGAATTGACGTTGGGGACATGAGATCAAGTTGATGAGGCGGTGCGGTCCATTGGATAAGCTCAAAGTATAGTTTGGCAAATAAATACCTAGTGATTTATATCAGTATTGATTCAAAAGCGCTCCATAGATAGGACAGCCCATAAAACATACCGTCCATTGACCACCGCGATGATTTTGTCAATGATACTTTTCCTACTCTCAAGCCCTAGCGGAAGGTTATCAGACAAGTACAGTTCCATCTCCTGCTGGCTAGGGCATATCTCAAGCATCCTGGTACTCTGCAACAGCAACCCAATCTCACAAGCAGGTGCCCAGTTCTTTCGCCACGTCAATAGCAGCTTCAGGCGGCCAAATTCCCTCTGTATCGTGGCCAGGAGGGCGAGTAATGGCACACGAGAAGTTTCAGGGCACTCATCCAGCCCTTCAAGGATGATAAAAACGGTCGCCTGCTTTGTGTGACACGCAACCCGGTGTTTTAGGTAGCGGGAAACGGCCAGCTCAGTGGGCCTGAGAAAATACTCATTTTCCTTTTCTTTCCATGGTGGTATGCTTGGCCTTTTTGACGGCAAAAGGCTTGGCGCGAGCTGCTCCGAGATACAGAGAGCTATATTATCGTAACTTTGTTCCTCGCTTCGGAGTGAGTCGAAAAAAATATAGGCAATACTACCGACTTTGTGTGAAACATCATCCTCGATGGAATTGACATCCGGCTCGCTCCGGCCAAATCGACGGAACAAGTCTTGTATCAGGCATGCGACTGCGACCGACTTACCAGCCCCAGGCTGAGAATACAACAGAAGCGTCTGCGGATTCGATCTGAGCCATTTTTTGTACTCGGTTGATTCGAATAAGTTATTGAGTGTTCCGGGGTGACGTTTCTTGGCATACTCCGTCAGCTGGGCCGAGTAATCAGTTTCCGTCAACTGTGAACTGTTTTCGGCTCCTGTCAGCCACTGTGAAACAAAAGCTGAACTCATTGAAAGCGTTTAGGAGTAAAATTAAGTAATCTCTTAATATGGAGTTCCTTGGCAAGAGGAGAGATATCAAATAAGAAGTCAACATTTAGATGCCAGGATCAAGTTAGAGATCGAATATTTTCAACCAGGGAATCAGCTGATACCGTGTGCCTTTGCTTTCAGATCGCTCTGCTACCCCGCTCGGGAATGAGCGCTTAACTGGGGGGATATGATTGGCAGCTTTGATCACTGACGTATCACAGTTCGGTGAGAGCTGCAGGCCAGACAGTTACGCACGGATCCTACGAGCCTGTAGTGCATCTTGCCACGTATCGTATGACGCTGTAAGCCAATCAGCAATTGAATGGCTCGCTGTATCTCAGTTGACTCGCTCAGTGTTCTGTAGTCACTCCAATCTCTGTAGCTGCTAAATATTGAACCCGATGCTCAGCGAATACTTCTAAACCTGAAAGATGATGCCTGAAACCAACCAATGATAGGGTAGCAAGCACTTCAAGGTTACAATGATCCTCAATGCCAATGGCTTTCCTTGGTCTGAGTTGAAGGCTTTATACCTACACGAGCTTGATTGTTCAAACTTCAACAAGTAACCATTATATGTGATGTCATGATGAATATATCTGGGTTAATTAAGGTGAGCTGCTCTAGTAGGCTGTACCTCCCGATGGATTACAAACCGGAATGGATTATATTTATCATCATTAACCGGTCCTACAGCTCGCCAGCTTCTCAAAACCATCCCATCAACAATCTGACAAGAATAGAGCAATGTTCACACAATTTCCCAATACACAACCGAATAGTGCCTGACATTAAATCCGCCAAAACCCCCATGATCGTTGATTGGCCAAAGCTGAAAACTCCCTCACGCTCCGGGAATAGCGTTACTTCTCCACCAACGGACATTTTCAAGTCCGCCGCGCCCTCTGACAACTTTGCTGACATAAAACATGTCCGTGAGCCTCAATTCGTTAGTATTTCTTCAGACATCTCTTCTCAGGAATTAGTAGCTTCTTATTTATCTCAATGTTCGTTATAGGCTTCTAGAATGGCTATCCCTCAACGAAAAACCCCTCCAATCGAGGAGCTGCGCCAGTTCTACGTCGGCAAAAACATCCATGATGTTGCCAAGCCCGCAGTCGTACTAGACAGAGCTAGGGTCAGCCGCCATTGCCAGTCAATGCTCACTGCTGTTGATACTCTTGGTCTTGGGTTTCGCGCACATGTTAAGACTCACAAGGTTGGTCACATCGTGTTCCTATGAAATACTCAAGCTCACGAGGTGCAGACGATAGAAGCAACACGTCTCCAGATCGGTCAGGGAACAGGCGATGTCAAGCTCATCGTATCAACTCTAGCAGAAGTTGAGCATCTTCTCTCTCTGCTCGAAGAGTACAAAGACGCAGGTCGTCGTCTTGATATCCTCTATGGCATTCCTCTACCCCGCTCGCAGATCTCAAGGTTAGCGACACTTGGCTCACAGTTGGGCCATGGGAGCATCTCCGTTCTCATCGACCACCCATCGCAACTTGAGTCAGTCAAATCGTTCTCGCAACATGCCAAGATTCCTGCGAGGGTGTTCCTCAAGGTCGACACGGGATATCATCGTGCAGGACTACCGCCAACTGCTATGAACAAGAACGGTCTGATCGAAGCACTTGCGAAGCTTGAAGCTAATGGTGAAGCTGAGCTGCTTGGGTTGTACTCACATAGTAGTCTGAGCTACAAGGACACAACTGCCGAGCAAGCCATGGCGAACCTTGAGGGAGAGATCCAAGGCTGCCTTGATGCAGTGAACTCCCATGGTCACCTCTTCTCCAAAGACAAAGAGCTCATCATCAGCGTAGGGGCATCTCCTCAGGTAACAGCAGTTGAGAACCTGGTTACGTCACAGGGGGACTTATCACCATCAGCTGAGTCTCTACGCAAGTCCATCCAGGCTGTCACATCAGGCAAGCCTGGAGGACTTCAGACCAAACTTGAGCTTCATGCCGGTGTATACTCCATCCTCGACATGCAACAAGTCTCAACTAACTCGAGGAGGGAATTGGGATCATTCGAAGAGGAGATTGCTATCTCAATCATCGCCGAAGTTTGCAGCGTCTACAATGACAAGGAGAGATCACAGCCTGAAGCATTGGTTGCTGTCGGTTGTCTTGGACTTGGCCGCGAACCGTGTGCTGCATATCCAGGTTTTGGTGTCATAAGTCAGTCGTCTTACAAAGTCTCTCCTGGGGATGAAAGACGATTGATCATTGACAGGATCAGCCAGGAACATTCCATCGCGGCTTGGGAACATGCTGACGGCGAGGTTACGTCCTCTTTGCCCCCAGTCCCGTTGGAGGTTGGACAGGATGTCATCATACTCCCCAACCATGCTTGCGTTGCTGGCGCATTATATGGATGGTATCTTGTGGTTGACTCTTCGGAAGGAGATGCAACTAGTATCGTTGACGTAAGGGTTCGAGCTAGTGGATGGTAGAGAAAGATAAGTAGTATGATGTAGCTGCATAGATTCTATATCTCTCCCAATCATCTAGAAACTCCCTTATCTCTATGCTGTGCATCTACTAGCCTTCTAATCCTTCAGGCTATCTTCGAAAAGCTTCTGCAATCTCGCACCTTCACTATCAGCTACCTGGCCATGCGTTCTAACGCTTCCGTAAGGGTGATAAGGATACGGGCTATAAATGTCAGCAATAGATAACCGAAGCTCATTTCATCGAGTCCACCTACCCATATTCTGGTACAAAGGTGATGAGGTCGCTATCCTTGCTTCGCGCCTTAACGATGCGTAGCCAGAGCTTCTCAAAGAAATCTCGCTCCTCCTTGAACACAGGATCTTCAGGCTCGGGGCACTGCGAGGACTGAGTCGTTCCGATACGGGCATGGATATGGGTTACCTAGATACGAGGTGAGCTATGGTGTAAGGCTGATGATCAGGAGGTTTCGTACTCTTGGGATCAGAAGATCAAGAATCTCTTTGTCCTCTTCTCCGAGGTCCAGGAGCCGTTCGCACACAACTACCCAATGAGAGATATCTGCCGTCACCCGAAGCCTTATCCCTGGTCAGCGTTCTGCCTCGAAGATCATGTCGCATGTACTTACTCCGGAACCTTTGGTAGAATATACTTGGCCGCATACGGCGTGAACAAAGACCTGTTGCGGTGCGTTTCGTGGCTGACGAGGCCTGTGAGACCCAGCTCCTTGTCGATGCCAAGTGTCTTCTGATAGAAGTAAAGTGATTCGTCAAGACTCCAGTAGTCGCTTCTATTGTAAGCCTCAGATGCAGCCAAATGAATGATTGAACCTACCCCCCAGATTGGGCGGTGATCTTGACAGGCTTCAAGATCTTTGCGCGCTCGAGGTTCTGGCGGTAGATTTCGAGGTGTACATCCGGTGTTAGATCTTTGGGCCGACCGCCAACATATCCCGCCCATGCTGTATGTAGTCTCACGAAAGTAAGCCGTTGTCGCAGACTTGTGATGAGTAACTTACAGCACAGTGGCTTCTAGGCCAACATCGTCCAAGATGTTCCGCAATTGGCGAAGGTTGTCGGCATCGCGATCCGTAATGTCGACTTCAACACCAGCTGCATCATGTTAGTATCAGGATACAGCACCTTCTACGCGTGGAACTCACCGTAGCCTTGCTTTTTGAGATCAGGAAACCATGGGATCCAGTTCTCAAAGTCCTTTCCAGAGTCGACGCCCCAGACTGTTCGAAATCGCTTGATGACAACCATTTTAATGTCTGGAAACAGGAAAAAAAGTGAAAGGGAAGGATAAAGAAAGAGACATGCGACAATTGCGTATAAATTTAAATCGGCCTTCTGCCCGTCAACTCCAAAATTCCCAAAAGAGCATATTTGCCCCGCCGGGGAAAGTTGCCTGAAATGGACATCTGTGTAAATATAGTGGGTCGACAAATGTCTAGCTAGACACATAACAACTTCGTGGCCTATTCCATTTATACGCCTTATTACATGTGATCTTGGTGTAGGTATATAACATAGAATCCGTCCCGTGTAGTTACCCGTGTCCTCCTTCGCACATCGCCTCACATGACCCCAATGAATCATGCCATGTGTTGACCCAACCATTCAATAAACATCTGAGGGTTCTCTTGGAAGTGCGTGTAGCCCTTCATCCTCACTGTTCCATCAACCCAATGCAACCGCTTATCTTCAACAGGGATTCTGTCATACATAGTCTGTACATCACTCTCCTTTGTCAGAATATCGTTGCGTACAGAGTAAATGAAAGTTGGAATACGGACACTCTCCATGATCGGTATAGGAGAGAGCTCGTCAATGTCGAAGCTTGACTCAATCTTGACCAATCTGTTCACCTCGTCGAAGCGGTCGTCAAGACTAGCCATCTCGAGGGCCCTTTCGACAAAAGGTCGATACGATAGTGGTTCAGGTACCAGTAGACACCGGACATGCTTGAATATTTCTGGTCGACGGTGAATGGCGATAAAGGTCGCTATACCGCCAAGACAACGACTGAACAGGCCAACAGTCATGTCTTTGGTATCCTCTCGGCTGCGGACATACTTCAACGAGCCAACTACATCCCTGGACTCAAAGTGCCCAGTGCCGGAAATGCCACCGTTCGCCTGTCCGCTGTTTCCAAAGTTACGCATGTCATAAGCCAGTACATTGTAGCCAGCGTCGTGCAATATCTTCAAATCGGGAATGAAATTAAGTTCGAAGTCGTTGCCAGTCATGGAGCCGCCGAGGAAGGACTTCCAGGGCTCGAGATGAGCGGGGAATCCGGCCCGGTTGCAGCGAAGGGGGTGATTAACGATGATAAGCTTGTTTGAGCCAGGTTTTGGGATATACCAGGCTTCAAGTGGAATGCCGTCTTCGCTTGGGAAGAAGACATCCTGATACTCGAGCCCGGCGTCGCTGGGTCGATGGAGTAGAGGCGTGGGTATGTCATTACGCAGAGGGGCAACGAGACTTCGGAGATAGCTCTGGGTTTCTTCGGGAGTCATTCTGACGACTAGTCACTTGAATATCCTAGTTTCCAAAACCAGAGTGTTTCGGTTTGAGATTTGTAAATAAGCTGATAAACTCGGCGGACTTGTTGAATTACCAGAAGATGGGAAGAGGAAGTATAGCAACCTAGAGCGCAATCAGATATATATCAGGTAAGTTGTCACGCACCGGATACTTGCAAGGGTTACTATTCTGTAGGAAGGATTCTTACAGACTTAGGATCATGATTATGCAGCAATACTGTTTTGTAACGCTGGTGCTTACTGTAGGATCAAAACCGGTGAGTTAAGGCGGTTTAGCGTAGTTACTGGCCCTATGAAATTATTCCTCCTATCACACTTGAACGCGTCTTGCGTTCTGACATAAGCTCAGTATTCTCACTGCATATCCGGAGAATGTCAAGATTCCCGAGTGGCCAGTCAACGATGGACGAGCTGTTATGGTGAGGGAATTCCCGCACACCTGGGGAATACACTCATTTCTCAGTTCTTGCGGAAACAGAAACCCTTTGAACGTTACGCTGGCTTAATGTAGCCTAGTCCTCTGTCTCTAAAGCTGTGAAGCCTTATCTAAGACGGGTATGCAACAAGCGACCAGACCCGTCTGACTACACCATTACCCCAGACTTCAATTATGGCACTCTTTTCAAGCAATCCAAAATCAATGAGTTGGATGGCGACGCAATAGCCAATTCGATATTGCATCTTTCAGCAGGTCAAATACCTTCCCCCCCAGGACGGTGAAGATTGCCTGAAGTGGCCATGCTGATCACTTTGGCGGGGGAGCTCCACCCTTCACGATGAATTGTTTCCGGATCGGGGAAAAGAAGGAAATAGTTCCGGACGCTACAGCGAGTCTCTTTTTCCTAGGCGATTTCGGAATGCAGCCATATCTACTTGTTTTGCCTACTCACTAGGAGGGCATCCCAACAGCACTATCACCGTCTACAGGTAAACCCATCGCATCCACCCTAACGTGTTTCTACTAGCTTCCAAAGGCGTAACCTATGTCGCTGAAGGTCTACACCTCAGCTCACCGTAGCCCCGATATCCTGCTGATCCATGCCCGCCTTCCTCATGGCTCCTTTCAACCTTGAGATCTCACTTCTCAAATCCTCATTCTCACTCTCAACCTTCTCCAGCTTGACGTTTAACTCCTCCGTCTGCTCTTGAGCTCCAACACCAAGTTCTTCTATAATCTTCACCACTCGCCAAAGTCGCATGACGACAATCAGAGAAGCGACCTCCTCTATAATACCGCGGAGTGCGACATCTGTAATGAAGCCTGCGATGACGATGAAGGCGTCGAAGCAGTGAAACCAAGAGTTGAAGTATCTGGGGATGTCAGTTATAAGGCTTGAATGTGATGGGAACAGGACTGACTTCCAACCGAATGCCCAGACAGAGGCGATGAGTTCGACGACGAATAGGCATGAGAATACGAGACTGACAGAGCCGAGTATATCCAGTGCCAAGTCCCAGTCTGAACCCTTCCTGCCTTGTTCACATTTAAACAAATTGAGAATGAAGTCTACTGCTGTCAGTCTCTCACTCATCAACGTACGTGATCAACTTACCTGCAATCATGCTAAGAACATCAAGCGACACCAGCGTAAGAACAGAATAATGTCCAGCCTTGGACGAAAGAAACTGCGCAGTCTTTTCCTTCGTACTCCTCACACTCCATGGGTCTCCTCGAAAAGGATGAGAATGCCAATGCTGGATGTTCAAGGACGGGAGTCTTCTTTTGCCCCGTCGCAGAAGGGGCTGTTCTTCCAGCGAGCTATTCGCATATTCAATGCCCGTTGACGACATCGCGAGACTGGTAACAGCCGTGCTTTTGAAGAGGGAAATTGGGGAGACGCGTCTTCCTGATCGAGCGGGAGTTGTTGACTTGACGAGATGCCGCGTTATCCGCACAACGACGTCATGGTCTTATCTTATCTTATCTCAGCATACCCTGGATATCGCGATATGTTTATCATTTTGCCAGAATTTAAAGATAATTAACTGATAATAATTAATATTTAAACTATATAAGCTAAGGAGCTAGATCTCTTTAATTTATAACATAATTATTTCCCTCTCTCAAGGTTTGGGATTGTTAATTCTTATGCTTAACCTTAGATAGACGTCAGAATGGACGTGCAACTTCGTCAATTGAGATCCATCGGAGAGTCAAGGACATGATTCCCGTGCCAAAGCCTTGACACATAACACCAGTATGTACACAACTACTTTCGAATTTGCCACTCCCATGTTGCCCCAGATAAATGTTGGCGAGCTGCCATTTCCAGTGCAATGCCATGATTGTGCTCGTCAGGGTATTAGTAAAGCTCATCAGATCTTAGTTGAGGACCCAGCCAACACTCGTGCAACTCAGGAATCAAAAGTTCCTTCCACTGATGTACGATAGCGGAAGGTCAGACCACTAATCTTATCAATCAGTCTTAGATCTGTCTCGCTCTCGCCGAAAGACCCTCTTCAAGAGCTAACCAACCAACAAAGTGACCTGTTCTAGCCAATCGGATACCATCCTTCGTAAACTCTAAGAATTATCTTCTCGACAGCCAACAGAACTTTACATAAGAAGTCATACGATCGCTATGGCTCAGACCTCTTCTCAAAGTTACACTCTCTCTATATTGAGCTCATTCTAGCCAAACCCCACCAGCCAGTGCTCAAAGCTTAACCAGCAGAGTGCCTATATGAACATTTCCCGGCAGAGTACGGAAGCATGAGGACCTGTTTGATGCATGCGCTATTTCTAATATTGGTCAAAGAGGAGAATATATGGGGCAAAATCAGCCCTCGCCTGCAGGTTTCAGCTGTAAACAACGTTGCGTTGGTCGAAGTCTCTTTGACCTGAAGTCGAGGCTCTGTCGTGGCATGACAGATTCAGAGAAATTGACAAAGAACAGAAACTACATAAGGCACAGGCTCAACGCCTCGAGCTTGAGGTCGATACCCCCTTTACTCTTTCCAAGCCTCTAGGTTCTCTCTGCCGGAATAAGCTCACAGCCACAAATAAGCCTCAAAGTAACTACACTCTATTAAACTTGAACCTCATGTTGCCCTTGTCCTTTATCATCAACATCGCTGTCTTCTCGATTGGAGCAATGTCGCTACTCGTCGCTAGAGACGCAATCCACGTTGAAGACCTTGATCGTTACGACGAAGTCATGAAGACTGTTGCCGATAACCACATTCTCAACTTTTACCCCGAGAATCAAGTTGTCAAGCTTGATATTCATGAGCATCCATCTGAGCAGGTAAGTATGGCGTCACATGTCTGTCAAATCCACTGCTAATCAATACCTTGACCAGATCGTCCGGTCTGAAGAGTTTAAGCCGAGCCCCGACGCCGACGCCTACTTCGAACAGGAGAAAGATTTACAGCAGCAGTATCTGCACCGATCGACTGGGGATGGGGCGCTGGAGGACAGGAATGCCTGCCCGAGGGGAGAGGAACCTCAGTTTGAAGCTCGTGCGAGCTCGCGCTGCTTTCAGTTCTGTGGGTACATCGGCCATTGCTCGGATCGAGCCTGTCCTCATTGCTATTATGTCGGAGGAGGTTGCCAGTGGCAGAAATGGTGTCGCGCGTAGACCTAGCTGCTCAGATATTTGACTGTACTTGGAATTGGCTGTGTGCTAGTTGCAACAAGCGGAGGGTTCTTTTCTCCGGCCTTCCGGCTTTTTGCCAGCCCTTCCTTACTGCTTTTTTAAGAGATATTATCTGCCTTTTGCCTTACTTGCACTATTTGAATTTATATTACTTGACTGCTAGTTAATTCCATGGCATCAATAGTTAGCATAGATGACTATGGCACTGAACTCTGGCCGAGTGTAGTTTCCGCTGCCGTTGCATGGCATGCGTAGAGGTGCCTGGCCGCTCCGAAACCTACACGGCCAGTGTAAGCTACCTTTCTTGGATGGCATACTCCCACGGTCTGGGATCTAATTGAAGAACCGGCGCAAAGGTCATAACATGGATGAGTAAACCCGTCTCACATTAATTGCATTTAGATGTCTGGTTCTCCACAAACTTTAAACAGTTAATAAATTTGTGGTACTGCAGCAGGTGTAAGCTCTCTATGGCCCGGATGCTTCAATATCAGTACTAGTCAACGTAACACTTCGGCCGCCAATACACTATGATCAACGGAGAATGCAACTCTATCTTAGAGTGCATCGCAACATGTTTAGCCGCTCAGACAGGTATGTACCTTTGCCAGCAAAGTGGTATGATAGCTCATGTCTCAGTGTAGCATATGCTCTATTCGACCTTATCCATATTTACCCGGGCATGACATTCAGATGGCCCAGTATAACCTTAGATATCTGGGGATTGTATCGCAACTACAATTAGAACGATGAAGTTGGAGACTGACCTCATCAGGATGTATAGGTTTGAGTAGAACCCCATGCGTAGATATATCGTATCATGGCATTGACATTCACTGACTTGGCAATTGAGTCACCAAACATAAGATCCTCCAACACTCACAAGTCTCCAATCTACTTTGTCTAGTTAGTCAAGCCAATCGTCTATTCAGCCTTATCCGTTCTCGTGCATTGACTGACCAGCAACAAACTCATTTAAACGCATGACATCAAGTCCTTTACTTATTCCCCATCACCATACGGAGTTGACTGCCTTCAGAAAGTGGAGTATTCCCCTCGCTAATCTAAGCACTACACATGAAACACGTTATCCGTATATACTACGGCACTTATAACCTACCGCCAACTTAGCCACTTTAGCCTAAAGTGCCCAGCATGAACATGAACAACCTTAATAGGGAATATATTCCTCAGGGAATAAGACGCACGTCGATCTTTTACCGATCATGGAGACGACCCGAGGTTAAAGTGCATCGTGGACTTTAGCCAGAATGCGGCATGCATGGATCGTGCATATGATCCGAACAGCCCAGCTTCCTTCGGGCCAAGTATGTTGAGCCGGATTGACCCGACGGGATGAAGCGTCGTGAGTTTAAAATTTAACCTTCTTTGACGTTTGTTGACGCCGTGTTTCATTAGATGATACGACTCCGATCTGGAGATCAGCTTGATTAGCGAGCTATAGCTTAGCGACAATATTGGAGTATTGCTTATGAGAGAAGTCACCAATTGATTGAGCGCTCTACGGTAGGAAGTTTAGAAGTTCCATTGGCATTATAGAGTAATGGATAAGGCCTCAAAGCTTCTTTTACCCGTCAAGGAGGAAGCAGACCATGCCAAGAACAATCACTCCATCAAATCATGTTCTGGGCATCCCGGCAATAGATTCGGCTTTCACAACTGACATCCTTGATACACATCAGGGAAAACATCCTCCAAGAAGTGGTCCCATTGCAACACCAAGTCATCCTGCTTTTCTTACTCGCTCCTCAAACCAATCTTGGCACGCATGTTTATCCTTCGGCATAGCAGCCTAATATGATATCTCCGCCACGTGCACTCCCCATACCCCATGATCCCCGCTCCCCGCAACAAGCCGCTGGCATGCCGAGTCACGATCTCAAGCCACGGACAAGAGGAATTGGAGTATCTGACTTTAGCCGGAATGGATGCCACCGATCGGAATTGCGGAGGAAACAGTTCTCGTGGAAGCATTCTGCCAATCGCATCACTGACTCATTCTTGGACGTAAGGGGTTCTGGGGCTGTCATTGGCCACCTGAGCTCTTACCGTCTTGGCTCCAGTGTTTACCGTCTTGGCCTTCATGCGAGTGGGGAAGAAGAGGCTGAGATTTCCAAGATGAATTGCAAAGAAGTTGCTTTTGCTGGGAACGGAGAGCCAGGTTCCGAGGTAGGGCACCAAGCTAAGAGTCTAAAGAGCCTGATGATATTGGTATTAAGGGCTAAGAAGCTTGGCACCGACTTGTGATGAAGCCGTGCTCAACGATATATAAAGGACGATCAACTCGCCATCAAGTCAACTCCTCAGCTCATCAGGGTTCTTCATCTACACTCCAAGTATCCAACCAATCGCAAGACAACATCATGGTCTCCTTCAAGTCTCTCCTCCTCGCCGCCTCGGCACTCACCGGAGCTCTCGCTCGTCCCTTTGACTTCCTCGACGAGCAAGACGACGGCAACTCCACCTCTGTCCTCGAGGCCCGTCAAGTCACCGGTAACTCTGAGGGTTACCACAACGGATACTTCTACTCTTGGTGGTCTGATGGCGGTGGTTATGCCAACTACCGTATGGGTGAGGGAAGTCACTACCAGGTTGATTGGCGCAACACTGGTAACTTTGTTGGTGGAAAGGGTTGGAACCCTGGTACTGGCCGGTAAGTTGATGATGCTTTCAATAGTTGAGATAGATTGCTGATGATGTACCAGAACTATCAACTATGGCGGCTCTTTTAGCCCCCAGGGCAACGGCTACCTCTGCGTCTACGGCTGGACCCGCAGCCCTCTCGTCGAGTACTACGTACGTCCCCCATCTCTCCCCTCAACCTTGCACTAACAATATCTAGGTCATCGAGAACTACGGCAGCTACAACCCCGGCTCTGCTGGCCAGCACAAGGGCACCGTCTACAACGACGGCGACACCTACGATCTGTACCAGACCACCCGCTACAATCAGCCCTCTATCGACGGCCAACAGACCTTCAACCAGTACTGGGCCATCCGCCGCAACAAGCGCAGCAGTGGCGCTGTCAACATGCAGACTATCTTCAATGCTTGGGCCAATGCTGGCATGAGACTTGGAAACCACTACTATCAGATTCTGGCTACCGAGGGATACCAGAGCAGTGGATCTTCTTCCATCTATGTCCAGACTAAGTAAGATGTTACTGTCAAGGTTCATCAGTCTTGGGAAGAGGCGGGACGGATATCTGTAGGCATGGTTCGGGGATCATGCATCAGGTATGGTGGATGTGAAAACTATGGTGAGGTCTGTGACCTGGTATCAACTGATGGGGGATTTACTTTTCAGCGCGAGGCATTTCTCTCTTGGAGTCTTGACTTGTCATTCTCTAGTACATAACTTTGATTCCATCAATATTACATATCGTGAACTATCTTCCAGCTCAGCAAAACTATTAGTGATCTTCTACAACTATCATTCATGCCTTTATCTACCATACTTTACGTCCCTCGTTCTCGCTCCTGGCAGAACTCTCAACTCAACATCATTCGCATCCTTGAATCCCTTTGGTTCATCCCACGACCCAACAACTGTCTGGTCTATCGACGAGTATCTCGCATGACTGCCGGACGATGATGGCCACGCCTCGCTATCGCGCTTCTTGGAGTGAAAGCATATAGTCCGGTTGCCAAACCCAGAGTGTTTCCTGTTTGAATCGCAGCTGTAGCTCTCTCGACTTTGTTCTTGGGATTTGGTTCGTGCTCCGAAATATGGGCGCAGTGACGGGAGGCAAGCGACGACGAGACCTATGTTGACATCCAAAGCGCTCCAAAGTACTACCACGTAGTCAGTATTAGTTGGAGCTAATAGTCTGGGGGGTCTGTACCAATTGTACTGAGTGAAATGCTCGAATCGGCTCCAGCCTTCCAGATCATGACGAAACGAACTAGACTAACGGCCATGTTGACGGTACCGAGAAGGAATGTGAAGTATATACCGAGTCTCAAGGTCCTTCTGACATGTAAAGCTGGTACGATCAACCACGGTAAAATAAACACTGGACTTTGTTAGCCATCGCCCCATCAGAATGGAGAACAACATACCTAGCAAATCTCCCAGAAATGACAGGCCCCATCCAACGTGAAAGGTGACAGCATACGTCCACTTCGGACATGTCCTCGAGCGGTTGAGATCCCTGTGGAATTTATTAGTTCGGCGCATAAACATACCGAATGAGCTTACCAGCTACGGCTTATGGGCAGGCAAATGCAGAATAGTATCACGGCGGTGATGACATAACTGATTCCCACGAACCAAATAGTCGCCCAGAGGAATCTCCGCCTCTTGACCATAAACTCGGGAAATACCTGTAGATAGACAGCCAGAAGAGCAGCTTTGCACAAGTATAGTGTTGTATAAAAGGGAAAACTCGATGCAAACAGCAACTACCCGTGTCAGCTGCGTCGCTCATCCCAAATTTATACCGACCTTCAATATCAACACCAAGTTGGCAGAACCTCCATTATAACCCTCCAACGTTGTATGAACACTCGGATCGAACGCATGCAGGACCGCAAACGCGGGCGAAAAAGCAGCCGTGATGACGCCAGATATCCAAGCTGCTACCATGAAGATGTCGCTGAGCAGTAACTTTCGCTTTTGGATTCGGAGACGGAGGTTCAGACGAGCGATGACGAGGACTGTTGCTATGATGACGAGAATCTGAGACAGCTATGAAGAAGAGTCAGGACCAGCTGTTCTCATGGAAAGTTGGATGCAGCTCACAAGAATATCCTTCGCTTCCGGATTTCGCATCGCAAAATGCCTACGGCGTTCGGTGTGCTGTAGCTTCTCCGATAGTATTTGTCCTCTTTCTGGCGAACAAGCATGAGTGACGTTACGGGGCACATCAAAGATGGACGGAAACGTGGCTGTTGTTATACAAGGTACTCGACTTTGGTGGCTTGATATTGAGTTCAGCCCTGGCATTTCTCTTGGATCATATCGTTCTTGGCAACATGCCAACCGTGGCGCGCTAAGATAAGAACGTCGTTTTATTCTACAGCGAGATGGGGAAAGTTCCGAATGTTTGAAGAGATCGGTGGTCCCTTGCGGACCGAGACCGTCATGGTAGGGAGGGGTCCAGAATCGAGGACGTAATCGTGATGCTGGATCTGACAGTAGAGTAAGCCACGAGGGAAAGCCACGATTCTGGACGGATCCCCTGACTTATTTTGTACTGACCGTGAAGCAACCCTTGTGAAACGTTCCAAAGGAGCCTAATTTGATGTCACAAGGAGCAAGCATTATGGTAAAGCTCATTTATCTTGAATACCTAGATGCTAGTATAAAGAGCTTGATTTCACTAACTAGGGGAGGCAGGAAAGCTTTGGGACCTCCATCGTACGTGAAGAAAATATTCATGCAACTCCAGCTAGACCTCACGGCGCTCTTTAAAATCCTCTCTCAAATTCCAAGCCTACTCGCTCAGTGAGGCTTAACTCGAATTGTCGAGGCCAGGAGGGAGGTAGTCGTGTCGTGCTTCAATGCGTGGATCGCAGTAGTAGTCGTCGGAGCGGCAAATCTCCTGGAAAACGCAGCCGCAACGACAGACTTTGTTGGCACTCTCCTTGGGGTCGCTCATGGTGTTAGAAGTGTCAACAACTGCGGTTGGTTCTCCGGGAGAAGCAGTGCTGGAAGGGGTGCTGGGGGTAGAGCTGTTCTCAGGCATGGTGATGTGAATGTGATGAGTGATTGAGGTGCTGTGATTGTATGTTTTGAAGTGCCTTCTGAGTTTGGCAGGCTTGAATGGCGCGTGAAGAAATCATATATGTCCTGCTGTAGAGTCTGCGAGATGCCAGTGGCACAATGACATGGGAAGACTGGTGTTATTGTTCACTCCCAGTGGGAGCAGCGAAACCTGTAACTATGGACTGTGACTGTGTACTCTCACTGATGTTCGAACAGGCTTGTATTATTCATGGCCTAGCCACTCGCAGCTGTTCACAACTGCCGGCTATCAGACTTTACCGCGAACATTAAAACTGTTCGAAACAATCACAGCAAGGGCTTTGAACAAAGTGCCTGAGTGCCTCAAGGGAGTATTTGTAGAGTTGGGATTCTTTTAGCTTAGGGAATGAGTGGCTCTAATATGACATGAGCTCAAATCTTCTCTTCTATCCTTCGCTGCGTGTACTCCGCCATCACTGAGCATTATGCGTTCCCCCCAAACACGTATCGCATAACTTCGTCTTCGTCTTACTAACGACATTCGTGCAGGTATTGCAAATGGTGCATGCACATGTTTGGTTGGCCATTTTCGTGACTTGGCAAGCCTCAGGTAGGAAAGTCTGGATGTTCGGAAGAGTCGTTATTGGTCTTGTGGTTTTATAATGAGTGTTCCGTAGTTAGAGTAACAGGACTGGCTGTGTCGTACTGAGTTGAGTTGTGACTTTACCGCACGCGTGGAGGTTTATATAGCCACCTCTGTAGAAACATGTCACTGACGCAGTGGTCATCAATACCACTTCGTGGTAGTAGCAGGGCTTGTTAATCGCGGTGCTTAAGCTTCCTTTACGACCTGACTGGAGTATTGAGATACAACCTATCACGAATTGCTCACAAATTGACACATTGAACTGCGATAGAGCCTGTCTTTATTATCGCCTATCAATCCCATTCTAAGAACCCTGCGTAGGTATCAAGCATAACCATTGGCTTCGAGTATCATTAAACCTCAAATTTCGAGTGTTCCCCTTCTTCTCCAACCCAATCTCTCTGCTACAGCCATCATTATTCCGAACCGGGGCAGTTCTTGACACAGTATTCACACCTGTAGCCCCTAATGGCGACCATGCTCATGCATTGTGGTAGTATTTGAAAGGAACAGAGAGACATGGCACCCTCTTTGATGAGATCGTGATTGACGAGTCCACTGTGAGGATTCTTGACCTCGACGGGAGGCGAGGGTGAAGGGTCTGGGGTACTGTTGCTGGAAGGCATAGTGATAGACTGTGATCGTTCTGGAGTCTTGTTGTGAATATGTAATGCTGTCGTGAATGTGTAGTATTGCTTTTGTTGCTGCTGGCTGAAGTGTGACTTTCCAGCTGAGGTTGGGTCAGTGGTTAGTTTATATATACGATGAGCGTTGCTGGCGTTTGAATCATCCTCTCGGTCATGAGTCTTGCCGCGGCCAATTTGAACTACCGTCACAGTAGCTAGGGCAGTAGACTCACATCACTGCGAGCAGAAGGAGTCTGTGTCAGTGTATGCTTGATCTGCGCATCATTCGCTTCAAGTTTCCCTTCAGTTGGTCAGTGACATGACGGGAAGAGGAGTAAATCGAATCGCAACCTCGTCAGCCGACAGGCCCCAGCTTCGCTGATAGCGCCAGAAGTCTGCACATTGTACTCGGTCACCCTTTGTGATGAGGCGGCCTATGGACCATACTAGGGCTTGTTCAAGTGTCCCCATTTGGAGCAACAAATGGTATGTTCAGGAAGATTTCAAGCTTAGATCAACTGTAATCTGCTTTCTCCATTATCACTCTAGCGGTGTAGAGTATTCATACATGGAATAGTGGTCAAAGGGTACATTTACTTCTCATGATAGAACTCGCTATCAATGTCATTTTCTTTGTCAGTCTCGTATCGGCTACAAGGCAGAAATTTATCACATTGAGCAGAGAGCCAGTTAACTGAGCCACTTCTAGTAACATCCTTTCTTACAGAGAGCATTTTGTCTTGCTCATACTCTAGTGTTGAGATAATTGCTGCTGATGGACTAGCCTTGCACTTGTCAATACGCGACACGTAATTCTTAGCTGTATCCATGACGCGCTAACAAGCAACAGTTCCAACTGCACTGCTACTGATCCGCGAATATCAATTCACAAAGTTCACTGCAAACTTCGAAGACGCTCAGACTCTGACTCTCTCAACCGCTTCTCTCATGACTAACGTGTTCCTGAATTCTCGGCAAAGCTGCGCCTCGGATGCCTCTTGAAGGATTCAGCACGTGTAATGATATCACCAATCAAAGCGTAAGGCTTAGCGTTTCCCAAAAAGGGGCCCACCAATCACCACCCTTCTTGTCTCCGGTACAGCGGGGTAACCACTGTAACCCCAGCGGCCACTCCCCAAACCTTCCCAATTCAATTCCTCCATCAATTTCTCTCTCTCCTCCAAACTCCATCCTCTTCAACCGCACGCGACATGACGCCATGCGCCCTTCCCACGCAAACATCGGCTTCTGGCTGATGTGGTTCACCGCCCTCCTCTGGTCCTACCACAACTCCTACGACGACCCGTCCTCCTTCTTCTACAAGTCCCGCATCGCCTTCGACCGTCGCTACTCCGCCCTCCGCGAGAAACAGGTCGACGAGTACCTCGAGCGCGAGATCTTTCCCGTCGCGCACAAGCAGCGCACCGAAGTACAGGTCGACAATGAGTTTTTATGTATCGGCATACCGAGTATAAATCGCACGACGTCCGGGTTTTTGGCGCATACGGTTGGAAGCCTTGTTGATTCGTTGACGCCGAATGAGCGCAATCAGATCCATATTGTTGTGCTGCTGGCGGATAAAGATCCGACGAGGCACTTTGCTTATGGCAAGGATTGGTTATTCGGGCTGGCGGATGATGTCCTGGTGTACTCCAACGACTCCAAGACCGAATCGAAGCTCAATTACAAGGTCCTTCCTCACGATGTTCGCGGTATGGGACGCAGCGACGATCGCGTGGAGAACATACGTCTCGACCACTCCGTCCTCTTCGAAGCGTGCCGACGCCGCGATCCGACGTACTTCGCCCTCATCGAAGACGACATAATAGCCACGCCCGATTGGTTCACGCGCTTCAAAAAGGGCGTCATCGAAGTTGAGCAGAAAGCGACCGATGCGCATCAAGACTGGATGTACCTGCGGCTCTTCTACTCCGAGATATTCATGGGCTGGAACAACGAAGAGATCTTTGACTATCTCAAGGTCGTCATTCTAGGCTACACCGCATTAATAGCATGTCTTCTCCTCGCCCTGCGCTGCAGACAGCGTCGCCACGCCGGATCCTTCGCAACAAAAGACCTTGCTCAAACCGTCGCTCTACTCCTCGGTCTCTGGATCCCAGCCTGTTTAGCCCTCGCATTCGTAACAGGCCGGATAACCCTCCACCGATTATTCACACGCTCTCCCACGGTGCGCGAAATGCCACGCTACGGATGCTGTGCACAAGGACTCGTGTTTCCGAACCACCACCTACAAAACCTGCAGGATTTCCTGCGCGAGCCGCCGTTTCAGTTCCCGGGGGATATGATCATGGAGGACTACGCGCGGGATAACGGGCTGAGCAAGTGGGCGCTTGATCCGAGTGTATTGCAGCACGTTGGGCTGGTTGAGTCGAGTGATGGGCCGCGAAGGGCGGAGGTGTGGAATTTTAGCTTTGAGAGGTTGAAGGGATCGTTGGCGTGATGGAGATACCCGGCATATACCTGTATTATACTGGTCTGCGCATTTGTGATGATGGGGATGGTCGCGTTAGTGGTGATCAATTGGCGCACGCGATGGAGCGGGTTTCTTCAGCGCGTCGCTTTGTACATGATGGTCAATTGAAGCATAGCATAAACAAAAGTTGTCGTTTACATATTATTCCAGTTCTCTACGAAAATAAACGCGTTCAAAGCCGTCTTCTTCCCTCCGCCCAGTCTCCATGAAGCCCATCTTAAGATACAGCCCCAGATTCTCAAACATCTTGACATTCGTATACAGCTCCAACGCACTGCACCCTCGCGACCGCGCAAAGTCTTCAGCAAATCGCATCAAAACCTTTCCATAGCCCCGACCTTGTGCGCTTGGGTCGACCACCAAGTTCTCGATTTTCATCGCGTCAGAGTCTGGTCCGTGGTGGAGAACGAGCGCGCCGACGGGGGATTGAGCTGTGCGCAGGATGAAGATGTCGTGGGTTGTGAGCAGAGATGTGTAATCTGCTGTCATTGGGGCTGGAGGTCTGCCGATTCGGGATATGTATTTCTCGTATGCTGCGTTGACCATCGATCGAATTGACGGTATGTCACTTTCTTGGGCTTGGGTGAGCGTAGGGTCGTGCGAGGTGAATGGAGGGTCAGGCATTGTCTCGGCCATTACGCCGCGCTCACGTTTGATGAGTGTTAAGTTAACTCAATCGACATAGAAGATGATGCAAAGATGAGATTCAATTGAGAGCCGCTTCATGCAATTATTCTGCTTCATTGAAGACCGGGCCGGTTCAATGAGTCAAATGTCAGCGAGGAGTAACCTACCCGGCATCGCTTGGCAGACCTTCATGACACGCAGTGCGATTGACTGCCTAAGAACACCACGACTGCTCAAGAGTGAAGTTGAACACAATAATCTGGGTCAATAAAGAAACATGCATTTACCAGTCAATCCGATATCAATGTTAATTAACGGTGTCTTGAATGTATGACCCGCCGCAGAAATGAATTGGCTGATGTGAGCCACGACACCACTGCGGAGAATTAATCACAACCCGCTACATTTTCGTATAGCGTATCGTTTTAGACAGTAAGCCAGGCCATAAGCCAAGCCAGAAAGTTCGCACGCTAATAGTCCAAGCATCCTCCTTATCGCTAGTAACTTCGTATGCAATTAGAAAAACACGCCAAGACAGATGGCTGATCAACGCCAGCGGACTTTAGGATCCTCATCCTTGAAAGTCCGCAACCAGCACTTCCAGAACCGTCTACCTCCTCCCTTTATAACCCTCCTTTGAGCCTCATTCCCTTCCACAAACCAAAGTCAAGCACAACAAACGCAATTAAAGATGAAAGTCCTCTTACTCGGCGCATCAGGCTCCATCGGCAGCGAAGCCCTCCGCCAATGTCTCGCCCACCCAAAGATAACATCCGTAGTCGCATTCGTGCGCCGCTCTCTCCCCATCGACCATACCAAACTTCAAAGCGTCATGATAAGCGACTTTTTGAAATGGTCTGACGATGTTCTTCTCCCGCATGTTGATGCCGTTGCCATGATTTGGTAAGTTATCTTTTCACGAAGGAGAGTTTGGGGCTGATGATTTTAGTGCCATGGGCTCGTATAGAGGAAACGTGAATGTCGATATGGAGTACCCCCTCGCTTTCCAGACTGCTTTCGCAGGTCTCCTAGAGAAACATCCTAGACGAGAACCTTTTCGGTTCATTCATCTCAGTGGCAAGTTTGTTGTTCAAGAGCAAGATGCCAAGTTATGGGTTAACGACTACCCTCGTAAACTCAAAGTACGTTCCCTACCACATTATCTCAAACCCTAATAACAATCCATAGGGGCTATATGAACTACGTTCACTGGAGGTTGCGAAAGAGCATGAGGGTATTTGGAAGGCATGGATGCTGAGGCCTGGCGGTGTTATTACCCAGAGGATGAGAGTGCCTGGGTATTTGGCGCAGGTGCTCTTGGGTGATGATTATGTTATTAGGAATGAGGAGTTGGGTGCGTTTTTTACGTACTTGGCTGTTGAGGGGAGTGAGAAGGATGAGTTCGTTGTTTTGAATAGAAGGATTGTTGAGGGCGGGAGGGAGTATTTGAAGAAGATTGCATGACGCACCGAGTCAAAAGTTGATTCCATGGTAGGCTCGAATACAGAGCGATAAATGGTGCGTTGGAGCCAGCTCTATCAATCAGGCACAGGGAATCATCAATGAATCGGATGGGAACAGCTACGTATGAGTGTCAATCTGTCGGCATTGTTGTAGGGCTACTATAGATGGAAATCTCTGTTTATACTACTTGACCTTTGGATGTACCAAAAGACCCAATATCCCAGTAAGACCATTTCAGTAACGATCTTCAGAAAGCCTATTCTTCATCTCCATCCCTCTCCAAAGGCATCTCAATAGCTCTTTTCAGAAGCTCTTCCTCGTCCTCTTCTTCTCCTTCTTGTTCCGGCTTTTGCTCCTGCTTCCCTTCTCCCGTGGCAGATTTCGAATATCCGTCCAAGTCCTGAAGTGATCGATCAATAGCAATCTGTATCTCATGTTCCTCATTGAGGTTGATGACCCGGACTAATTGGCTGAAAGTCTCAAAGAACCAGCGTCGAGGCTCCGTATGTAGGCCGTTTGGTGTCCCATCGGAGCTGGTCGCTAAGATGCTGCGCACCTCAGCCTGTGATTCCAAAAACTTGTTTTGGTCCCTGAGAATTTCATAGAGCCTCTGTTTGCAAAGCAAAGTGTCTTCATGTGTTTGCCCAAGTAGCCCAACTCGATGATTATGCACACTGGTGAATAGCACTTCTGCTTCTGCCAATTTATCCTGCATCTGAAGTGTTCGTGCGAGATCGAACATCACGCTCAGGGTTTCCAGGCTGATTTTATCCTCGTGTGTCTCTCTTTTTATCAGCAGTTCCCGTTGCAAAGATTCTGCATCTGCATAGCGGTGCTGGCCACGAATCGCGAGGGCGAGGTTTCGCTGTGATATCATCGAGATATACAAGAGGTGGCTGTGCTCTGACGAGTTGTCCGTTTCAAGTAAATACTCTGCCCTCTTGATTACCCTTTCGAGCATAGATTCGGCTAGTGCGAACTCACCGCGCCGGAAGGCATAATAGCCTTGGTTGCCGTTTTTCGCGAGCTTAGGGAGTTCGGACGACCACCGTCTCTCAGCCATGGTAGCAGCCCTTATCGACTCAGCTCTATCGAACTTCCCCTTCATCTCGAGCAGTGTACAATGGTGAATCGCCGACTCTATCGTGTAGACTTGGTAGGCAGCTCTGCTTGTCTCAGCCATTTCTGAAATCGAGCAAAATTCAGCATCTGCTTCCTCGTACTTTCCTTGGTTCATGAGCACCTCGGCTAGCATTCCAATCGTCCTCAAGGGCAGTAAGTGATCTGTACCAAGCTCATGTATTGAAACAGCCTTTGTGTCCTTGAGTATGGCAGCGGCATCCTCCCACCGATATTGCTTAGAGTGAAGCTCGGCGAGAGTTATCCACGTATGTAGACAAAGGCCGTGCGAGTCGCCAAGGCATTCTCGCATATCCTTTATAAGCTCATTTGCCTCATTTATGGCTTGATCGGTTTCCTCTTGAGCCTCCAAAAGCTGAATAAGCTCGGTCCTCAGTGGGAAAATCAGCCAATGGCCATCTCCAAACACTTTCTTCAGATTCGAAATCTCTTGAATGAGAGTTTGTTGTAAAGATGCAAAATTTCCTTCTCCATATCTCTCAGAAACATTCGGGTTAAAGTATTCCATGTTAGTCTGATCCAAAGATTCGTTATCCGGTCGTGGTAGCGCCCTGATATAGTCAAGCTGACTTTCAAGGTCCAATGGATTCATATCAGAGATGCGTAGCCACTCTTCGGTTTCTTTCTCGTCGATATTCACACCAAATCCAATTTTGTAACAAGCTGCGACTTCGAAAGCGGCGAAACTCTTACAGTCCTCACATAGCGAGTTGCGAGCACGGTCCTCAAGGCACTTTGCGATATAGACTCGAACTCGATAGTCCATCTTTGTGAGGAAGAAGATAGCGTGTAGAGTCTGTAAAATGATCAACATTCGACCCACCTTCCCTTTTGAAGGTGTAGATATAACATACACTTAGTGGATAGTGCCTTACGCGGTCAACAAAGCGTTCGTTCCTCAGCCATCCCTTAGAACTAGAGGCTGAGGTCAGTGGACACGGTATAGTACCAAGTAGGCTACATTTGAACTATACCGTCCAGAGTGTTTATCGCGTTGACGTTCCATGTACGTTCTCCTCCTGTCCATGTCAAGGAGGTTTCGCATCATACGATAGCCGCTCGTTATTAATCGCAAGCCGCGAAACATCTCTGAAAAGTTAGAAGGGTCTGTTAGATCTAACTGCTCCTTCCCATCGTCATTGACAGGCTTATCGTCTAGTAGAGGTCTGTATTTGTGATTAGGTAAGCTCTGTAGGTTTGGCAAACATTATACTTGCAAATCCTTGACTAGCAGCTTCAGCGTCTCATTCAAGCCCTGTCTGAGACGTGGGGCCGGGGTCCGAGATAAAGTGATATCAAAAAACAGTTCGAGTTGTTGTTGCATAGACGGTCCCAGCGCAGGTGTTTCATAAACAATTCTTTTCGCTTCGTCTTGGATGCTCATTCGAGCCCCTCCTGTCAGCGTCACCTCACATTTCTGGATCTTGCGGTGAAACTCATCAGGGCATAAGGTCCAGAAACACAACAGACCAAAGGAATATACTTCCATCAGCTTAGCGTCTCTGATCTTGATCGGAGTTGAAACATATTCAGGCGCATGCCAAGGTTTCGACTGGGGAAGACGGATAAGATCTTCTTCTGTTTCACCGAAGCGAGAATAGCTGAAGTCAGATAGCTTCGCACAGATCGACTCGCCCTCTCCGTATATCAGCACGTTTTGAGGTTTGATATCACCATGGACAATGTCTAAATACTCTGTTAGTAGCGCTCAACGCTCCAACACTTCTGACAGTTACTACCTTCTGAATGTATCGTGGATATTGCCGAACCGATCTGGGCGCACACCCTTAGTCGAATGGCTATGTCATTCATCAGTGGTCCGCCTTGAGCCATGCATCTCATCAGATTGCCCTGCGGAGCCGTATCCATAATCAGCACCGGCCAAACGTCGAACGAGCCGTGACCGTCATCTTGAACATCAAATCCAACTCCCTTTATGTCTATGATGTTCTGATGTGCTCTCGTCGTTGGAAGACTCAGTATCACCAACTCCGATATCATAGCAGTGTAGAGGCTCTCTGTATTCTCAAAACACAGGGATGTCATATCATGAGGTTGTTGAGTCGATGATGCAGTTCGACGGTAAGCAGTAAATCGCTTGACTGCAAGGCTTGTGATCAAGGCCCGACTGTATGATCTCACATCACCTGTTGCCCCTGTCCCCAGGGGATCAAGTTGAGAGTCCCATTTCCATTCGACTGGCAGGAAGCTAACACTGGCACTTTGAGCAATTGTGATGAAAGATATGAAATCGGCGTGGAAACCTGCAATTGTGCTTTCTTGGGGCGTATCACTCTGCTTTATCGCGGAAGGATGAGAAATATATCTGCCAGAAGAATCAATGTCTGAACCGTCTAGCTCGATTTCCATATCGCCAGAAAGGCTTCTGCTTACGTCTCTGTCTGATTTCGACGCCGATCTTCCTCATCGTTTAGAAGCGTTTGAATCTCCGGTTTCCCTTGAGCATAATGGCAGGGCTTCCGGTTCTCAAGGATGTCTCGTATTGTGACATCTGCTCCATGCTCGATCAGGAGAGTTACCATACACTTGATACACTCTTGTGACCTGTCTAATAGCACACTGAAATGGAGCGGTGTTCGGCCTTCGGTGTCTTGAAGATTAGCATCGGCTCCATAGTCAAATAGTCGCCTGGCCAGCTCAGTGGACTTATTTCCCACAGCATCATGAAGGGCTGTTCGCCCTTTTTTGTCAAGCGCATTTACATGACGCTTTGTATCCCCATTGTCCTTAGCCAGTGCTTCCAGGATCAATTTGACTGCCGCATCATGTCCTCTCTTAGCCGCGAGATGAAGAGCGGTCTGCCCGTACGTGTTGACAGCTTCAATGATAGACTGAGTATTTCCAAGCTCCTGTGCCCTATCCAATAACATTTCAACAATTCCAAGTCTTCCGCAGCCTGCTGCAGAGTGGAGAGGCGTTCGGCCTTCGTGGTCGGACCTATCGATTGGGGCGTGATTGTCGATCAAAAAGCGGACTACCTCGTCATGGCCAAATCCCGTTGCGCAGTGAAGTGCTGTTTGACCACTCCAATCTTCGAGATTTATTTCGGCACCTTCACGAACGAGGTAAGTAACAATATCCATCGCCCCACGAGCGGAGGCTTGATGCAACGCCCCAATAGCAGATGGGTTCGTGGGCTTCTCCACGATGTCTTTAACTTCAGCCAATGAACCACGTTTGCACTTTTCAACCAGAAGCGCAGAAGGCTCCATAGCATCAGAGTTGGTACAACCACAAGAAAGTGAGTTTGTTTCAGATGGCTTTGACAAGAACTGAAGACTTTGCAGCACGTCAGAAGCAAGAGGCCGTTGTTCCCTCTCATTGCTTAGCATTCTTTTGCACAGCCACAGGATCTCCAGGCGCCAAGAATTTTTATCCATCTCCTCTCGGGTAGAGTCTATCCAAAGATGTACATTCTGGAGACTCTTGGCATATGAATTGCTTTTGCGGTTATTGAGTTCGAGGGTCTTTGATTGCTCGGTAGCAATCATATCAAGAAACACTGCACCTAGAGAAAAGATGTCTGCTGATCTTCCTCGACTGCTCCCGCCTTCCACCTCTGGGGCACAGTGGGTTATTGTCCGCGGTTTGCCCAATTGAGGTATGGTAGTAGACAGTGTCGCAAGCAAGCCCATGCTTGATATTCCAAAGTCTGCCAGCAGGATCTTGTCACCGTGGACCAAGATGTTCTTTGGTTTGATGTCCCGATGTCGTATCCCAACGCCATGAATAAAGTCCACCGCGTTCGCCAAGCAGTGGAACCACCGGTAAATTCGTTTTTGCCTTTCTTGTTCCTTCTTTGCGAACAGGGGCGCGAGTAAGTATCTTTCAAGATCCGTATCAGCCTTCGGCATCACAATTGCGAGTTCTATGTTTGGCGACTCCTCAGACCGTAGTTCAAATTCGTCGGTGAGTTGGACTACGTGATGACTCTGAGCTTGACGAAAGACTTGGATCTCGTGAAGAAATTCATGTCTTGCTGCCTCCACTCCTTCACCTATGCCAATTGTAAGTGTCTTCATGATATGACCCCATGCGGAGCTTCCTGGACGCCTGGCTTGGTATATACACATTCTCCCGGAGACAGAATCGGGAACCGTCTTTCTATCAAAGGGGCGGCTGTCATCCTCTTCATTGAAACTCTTGAAATGCCGCATTGTCTCGATTGATAGACGGGTCGGCACTCCGAGCTAGGTAATGATAAAGGTCTATAGCCGACGAAAATTAGAGAGCACGCCACTCAAGCGAATTGCTGAAACCCACATAGGATCAGAACGACTCTTGTAGCATAGGCGACGCTTTTTTCACTTGCTTTCGTATTTCTGATTCTTGTGCCCTCTTCAAGGATGGGAGAGAGATTGTGAGAGTTTTTTGCAGCAGTAATCGGACGATCTCTGGCACTGAAGTTTAGCCACTGACTGACAGATATGGTACCACTAGACTTTTGGAATGTGGGATTTTGGAATTGCTACCTCAAAGGGAGGCTATGCCGATATTGGGACATCCAGCCACGTCACACGGTGCTGCTGACTGCAGCGGTAAACAAAAGCACCGACATGGAATTTACAATCTCGAGACAGGAAGTAATATGCAGCCCAAGACAGCTGAAAGATTGGTTTGGGGAGTAGGCATGCTGATTGGCTCTATCAGTCCAACTTGGTTGCGGCAAGGCACACTTGTCCTGCACGTTAGGCTGCCTATTGGGTGTTTTGTCGGCTATGCAAATCTCAGTCACATCACGAGGACCAGGGTCCCTGCATTGGAGCCTGATGACGGATTTCTAGAGGAGGAGGGGAAAGAGGAAAGGGGAAACTACAATTTTGAAGATCGTAATGGACATGATACCATATCTGCAAAGCATGAAGGTTTCGCAGTGGCGACAGTACATTGCCCTAGGTCTTTTCCAATATATTGTTGAGCAAATGCTGGCTGGCTTATATTCACGGCCCTGTTAGGCATCGCCTTGTTATGCAAGACGTGAGCTGGTCCACATCTGGCAGTGGTGGGGAAAAAATACATGATCAGCCATTACGCGATGTCGACCGATAGTACTGTTGTGTTAAACCTAAAGTGTAGTAGAAGTATATTTTCTCTAAAACTCTATAACTAACTTATAAACTTAATA
>JAAOAT010000793.1:0-34579 GCA_013186855.1 Fusarium ramigenum | reverse complement strand
AAAAACCCTAACTATTATATAAACCGCCTTACTTAAACCTTTCTTTATTTAAGTATTGCTATTACTTTATTGCCTATACTATAATATATCTTTATAAACCCTTTTTCTTTATAGCGATAAATAAATAATAGCTCTTTCCTTTTAAGAATTTTATAGTTTTCTTAGTTTATAATATAAAAATCACTCCCTTTGCTATTTATATATATAGCTCCTTGCTATTCCTTTATGCCAGAAGAAGGAGCTTTTAGTCAAGCTACTTAAGGGAGTGTATAGCTATTATACGCTCCTGTAGCCGCTTATATCCCTCCCTGGTTTATGCGCTTCTCCTTTACCTATCACTCTGGTAGCCGTGCCAGAAGCACTACTTCTAACATCAAATAGATTATTCTGCAGGCCAAAGTCCCCCAGAAGAAGGAGCTTCTAATCAAGCTAGTCGAGGAAATATATAGTACCTGTGCCATTATTACATAAACAGTCGCTAGGCTGCTGGCAACTTGTACGATTTCCTATTCAATATGATTTATCAGTCGCATCGATGTAAAGTTATCAGGCCTAGCAGGAGTGAGAGACGCCACACTTCCACGATTTCCTGTTCAACATGCATTTGCCAGTCACATCGATGCACAGTGATCGGACCCAGCGGGAGCAAGCTCTGCGAAGGATGCAAGAATGGACAATGCAGTGTGTGAACCTGTGTGGAAGAGAGGATGTGGACTGGAGCGACTGGAGCGACGATGACCACCTAAATTGAGGAAGATGTCAGGTATGGATAGGGGGATGTGTGGAGGGTAAATCGGGGACGAAGGACGCATACCACAGGACCAAGCTCTGCGAAGGATGCAAGAATGGACACTGCAGTATAGTGGACCTGTGTGAAAGGGAGTATGTGGACTGGAGCGACGATGGCCACCCAAATTGAGGTCTGACGAAGATGTCAGGTATGGATAAAGGAATTTGTAGGGGGCAAATCGGGGACTGAGAACGCACATCACAGGACTAAGCTCTGCGAAGGATGTAAGAATAGACACTGCAGTATATAAACCTGCGTGAAAGGGAGGATATAAACTGGAGTAAGTGGAATTACAGGAATAACTAGAGTAACTAGAGTGATAATAAAAAGATATTAGGTATAGATATATCTACTATTTAACCTAATATTAATGTTATACTAAGGACTAAGATAATAATAAATATAATCTTAGTATATCTACTATTTAACCTAATATTAAGGTTATAGTCAAGGACCGAGACGACGGCGAAGATAATCTCGGTACATCTGCCATTCAACCCGATATTGAGGTTATAGTCGAGGGCCGACACTGGTGGGAAGTGGAGGTTTACAAGTACAAGCGACGATTCCGTTGTGGCCTGCCGAGAGTGATCTCTCATTGACTTTCGTTGTTCGGTTGTCGAAGTTTCCTTCGATCCAGCGGTGTTGATCCGTACCGTGAAAGGTGTCAACCCGGTTCATGCTATGTGGATATTGGCAGATGGAGAAGTCTTCCAGGCTTTATTTGCACCGCAGTTAGAAAGGGCATGCAAGTAGATGTCGGAATTGAATCATAAACCTAGATTGCGAAGTACTTTGCTTCTTCGGTCCAACTTCTCGCTCTCTTCGCCCCCTTTGTTGCAAGGCATCTCGGCCCGGTCTTTTCGGAGCCAGCAGCCACGGCGGATCCGCTTTCGGCTGGGCGACAGATGTTCCGAGCTCCCCTTCGTCTTCGTCGTGGATGATACCGCGGGTGCCAAAAGCTTATGAGTCTTGGTTTCGGGTTTCCACGGCTGCAATATTTAAGTAACGCGCTCGAATATCGCGAAAGGTCCTGCCGTTGAACGGTGGCGTAAAAACAAATTTCTCGAATGCGGCCGCCCCTCCAAAGATGTGGCACCGACATTCGAATGTGGCGCACATTTCAGCTTGTTATTGGTTTCGTCAGTCTAAGCAACGACATGAGCACTGCTTCGTATTCTGACGTCTCAACAAGGCATATCAGCAAACACACTGCGAAATCCCAACCAAATGAACACTGCTTCGTATCTGCAGGTAAATGATAGGGTGCTTTCATTTGACTCTTGGCCTCTCCAACAAACTGATCCGACTTTTAGTATCGAGACTTCTGTCTTCCATCCATCGGCAGAAGCCCGCCGGTCTCGGATGAAACCCCTCGACCCGCCTTCCGCCAACTATTTGGCGACTCCAATCACACAATGCGCTCCATCGATCGATATCTGAAGAAGAGACTCGAGTGACATGGCGTTTCACCATTTTGGCTTTATCCACTCGTCAACATTTGATCCGACACCAGAATCCTCCGACTGTGTAGCACAGCTTGAATAGTTGAGCCGCTTGGACGCGCCTTTCTTGGGCTCTTGGAGGTGGTAGAAGGGAGTTTCCTGATCTCTCTTCGTTCTTACAACGGTCTGGAAAAGCACCACCGGGCCTGTTCAATGTGTTGTCCACATGCCGCATACGCTTTCCTGATTGGTGTCTACCATAGATAGGGAGACTGTATGCTTCCTTCTTGACAATTCGTGGTCACCATTATGAGCTTCTCCTTTGGTTGACTGACAATTTCTTGTTAACATCATTTTTTCTTTGCTTGCTTGTTCTCTTTTGACTCGTCCCTACTCTGATCTGCAGTCGTCCATCATCCCGGCCTTCTTGGTCGTTGGGAATAGCGCAAATCTGACCAGGTGAGTTGCAGTAAGCAATCTAGCCTCCGATCGTTAAACCCCTTTCTCGTCTGTGTTTTGCTCGAAATCTGCCACTCAAATCTTGTATCCCCTACCTAGCTCCGCTGTTCCGCCCTCCGAACCTCCATAAGTTGTTGTAAGACAAAGGTGGCCCAACCTTTATCCAATCATCAGTGATGAAGCTTGTAGCCTTGTATCGTGTTCCTCCCTTACGGCCTCAGCGAAAACCCTGATTCGACGAAGCTGTACTGAGATGATATTCTTCGCGGAAAATTCATACCACAAAGCCACAGTTTTTGCGACAGAGATGGCCCGGTGCTTCTGTCGACTGACTTCAGGCGTGAAGACCAACAGCTCGGGATGTACACAGTCTTTGGCTCATGGCTGATCCGGCTCTCCCAAATTCACGGATGAGTTTCGGCTGGTGGAAATGTCGGCGGTCGCGCTGCACAGACGCTATCTGTCATGCGGAGGCTATGGACTTTCGGATGGGGGCTCGATGTTGATTATGCCTTTCTACGAATAAGGCGCTCCGTTAGCAAGAGAAAGATCGGTCTTGGTGTCCTTGGGTGTTGGTTGCCACTCACTCTACCAACTAACGTAGCAAGAAATGATCCAGTCATGGCTATCGTGTGATTGACCACTTCGTATGAATGCTCCTTCTGCTGTTTTGCAGTCTCGCGTTGTAATTGTGTTTCGTCCATGTATCCGCGGGTCGGAGTCTCCCTGTCGTCGTCGCCGCTTGTTGTTTGCTCCGTATGGACTCAAATTTTCTGAAGCGATCGCCGGGAGACTCTCGGCAAGAACCAAAGAAAGACCATAAAGCTTCTAGAGTGTAAAGCTTTTGTTTTGCAAAGCCCAGTGCTTGTCCACTTTCGCTGCTGCCGATGTACAATAAGGAACCCTGGAAGTTATATGTAATAACACATTTTGTAAGTGCTTGAAGGCTGCCGATGCTTGCACAAAGGGTTCATCACTAGGAGGGTATCATATTTTCCATCCCCCTGTGCCGGCCATGGATTCTGAGAAGTGAGATGTCGCGTCCTTGAGGAGATCTGATTTTGACTGACATTGACATGTGAGTATGATCTTGAGCCAATAGTTACAGCTGCATTTGCTTGTCAGGGTCAAATGAGCCACAACCGGAGCGATCGCTGTCGGGAGGTGTGTTTCCTTTGTTGTGCGTGTCGTTTTCATGAAATCGTATCTCGAATCGAATGCTGAGCAGGGCTAATACTCACAATGGGATTATTGGCCGCTGCATTCACTGGCTCTCCGAGTCTTCAGAACGTGGTATTCCGAATCGTACAGACTTGTTGAATCCCCTGCGACACTGGATATTCGACATGCATTGAATGCTCATGTAATTCATGTTAAGAAATCCTTGATCAAACGAGAGACTTGCATGGTGCAGCCTGGCGACGGTTGGCCAATCGAGAGTTCATCCGCCGACTAGCAATGCCGTTGTGATTGTAGGGGGCCTATCTCTCTCTCATAGGGTTCGTGAACATACACCGAGATTCATTGCGCTGGGGAAGGACCACAAAGGTTCTTTCCGGAGCTTAGCGAACGCCAGATCCAACACCCCAAACTTACCTTTGATGCGCCCGCATCGGCCCCGTTGCCACCACTCACCATGCCGTTGGCAAACCCATCAATGAAGCAGTGACTGGAAGCACTACTTCTTAGCCCCCAGTTCTCAACCACCACAGATCATCGTCGCGGTTCTTATTCCAGGCGCATTGGATTCTCGGCCATGATCCTTGTCGTCGATGATCGACTCCACAGTCGATCGCAGGTTTCTCCTTGCCAAATTGCAGCCGCTGTGCAAACATTTGTTCCTGGCGAACCTGGTGCGTACATTTCAAGACCCTTTGTACATCCGATGCCGACGAAATTGACACGCTGCGACGGAATCTTCGGGGTATGAGTGCTTCGGATATGGGCGCGGGATGAAAAAGATAATTGGCAATGAATGTTGTCTGTGCCGCAGCATGGTTGAGTGGGAGAAAGCACAAGGCGCGAGCACGATAAGGCCCAGACCAAGCTTGTTGCTGAAGTCGATGAAGTAGGAGATGCGCTTCACCATTGGCAACGTAGGCGAAGTGCGTCACCTCTACGCCTTTGGGTCGGCCAGTTGTCCCTGAGCTGTAGTTAAGGCAACATATGGCAGTCTCAGGATTTAGCGGTTCAAACCACTGGAAGCTTTCTGCCTCGCGAACATGGCTAAGAAGTTCAGTCCACGAGCGTACGCCGTCATGAGCCCGATTGTTGCAGTGCGGATTTCGCGCGTTTTGATGAAAGATGTGGCTCTTTTCCAGGCCAACGTGCTGATTCGGCGGTTTCGATAAGATTCGTACTGGTAATGAGAACTTTTGCGCCGCTATCTTTCAGCTGGTAACTGAGTTCCGAAGCCGTGCTTGATGAAGTCGCGCCTGTATAGATGGCACCCGCCATAATGACGCCAAATAACAGACATGGAACAAAGATTCCATTCTCAGAGAACACCAAGACTCTATCTCCTGGCTTGGCACCAAGCCGACGGATTCCTACTGCCAAGCGTTTGGAGTAGAGCTCGAACTTCCAAATCGTCAAGGTATTGTCTGGGTCATCAGCATCCACAAACGCGATCTTATTATTGCGTGGGCCATGCTGTTCACTTCCAAAGACCCAGCTAGGTAGATATATTCGAGGCGTCGGAGTAGACCATCTTGATTGGATAGGCATTTCGATCGATAGGGAGCTCGAATGGCTGCAGTGTGATAAATTCGTTGGATACGGATCTTTTAAACAGGAGGTGAAATGGGTGAACAAGATCCCTCTGCTTTTCTTTTCCTTTTCTATGTATACGCTAACAAAGATTTGATGCAGGGTCAGGCGTTACGCAGAAACCCCAATATATCAGCATGGATACCCTGGGCGTTGCTTCAGTTGGTGTGTACTGATGAAACGGACGAGCTCATGCCGAAGCCTGATTTTAAACTCCACTTAGTGATCTACGTCGATTGTTTCTCTGCCGTCGGGTCTACTAGTTCTAAAACGAACGCACGGATACTCTTTTCAGGGTCGTATCTGGTACCATGTTCTGAATGGCATGATCAACCAAGTGCGTTTTTAGGTTCAGTCCTGTTTTGAACTTTGAAGCCTCTTTTTAAAACCTCCACAATCTATGCATGATAACTAATTTCAAGGGACGGAGGATAGACCGTACAACGTGCATATTTTGCATGATGGCAGATCTAGACCTTTGTCTGAGCATTTCCATGAAATCCACGTGATGAGGCTGTTTTTAGTGACACCTTGGCGAGATCTGCAGATATATCCGCCGACGGCGAACTGCGTTGTAGACTTGACCATGGGTAGAACGCAACGTCAGCCAAACAATTCAAAGACGGTGTTGTCCTATAAGGGTAGGGACAACAATGATCTACTGTAATAATGAAATATTTAAAGGTTGTGATTTGGTCCGGCGTAATTTGGAACGATTTCCTTTTCTAGAAGGATTATCCGAGGCCTTCAAAGCCCCGAGCGCTGTACGGAGTAGAGGAACCGATAAACTCGGAGCCGTATCGCTTCTTTATCGCCGGCAATCTCGGGTCTCGGGTGCCGGTGCTACCCCACGTGAGGATCTTACGCCTCAACCAATTCCACGTTTGTTATCTAATCTGTTCAATGCATTGTAACCTGGGCTACTTATCGCTTGATATGACAAGTTGACAATGAAAAGGGCGCTCAAATGCGGGGTTTGGCGGTTGGATATCGTCGGCTCGGCCTGCCAATAGCGGCATAGGATAAGCCGACGGGCGATACTGACCCCAACCCCACATGACCTGAATGACTTGGAGAATGTAATCAGTTGACATTCTTTCAACTCATTCTTTCTTTCTCTCATCCTTCTTCTTTAATCTTACAGACTATAGTATGTACCCCTTTTCCCTAACACCCTTACTCATACACCACTAACAACTGATAAGATAAACTTAGACATCATGGCATCTAATAAAGAAACAGTATCAGCTGCCTTACAACAGCGCGATATCGGCCTCAGCAAGGTCGAACCAAAGCTCCAGGGCATCCCCGATGAGCTTCCTCTTAGCTCTCAAAGCCTTCCTCAAAGTGTTTTGACTGCGCGCGAGATTGAGATCACAGAAAAGTATTCAGTGATCGAGCTGCTCGATGTCCTCCGTAAGCGAGAGATCAAGGTTGAGGAGGTGACGCGCGCATTCTTGCGGAGAGCTGCACTCGCTCAGGTCGCTGTAAGTCATTGCCCACCTACACCAAACACGTTGCTAACAGATCGAGTAGACCAATTGCTTAGTTGAACTTATGTGGGATCAAGCCATTGAGCGAGCCAAGTATCTCGATTCACTACCGGAACCCAAGGGAAAGCTCTTTGGTCTTCCCATTTCAACCAAGGAACATCATGGCATGGTCGGCGAGAATGTCTCAACTCACGCCTCATTCGTTGCATGGATCGGCAAAGCTCATGGTTCTAACCTTTTATATGACCACTTGTATGACGAAGGCTGCGTCTTCTACGTGCGAACTACTCAACCTCAAACTATTATGCATCTTGAGACCATCAGCAACATTTATGGACGAACAGTCAACCCTTACAACCGTGATTTGACGGCTGGTGGCAGCAGTGGTGGTGAGGGAGCTTTGCTAGGCTTCCGTGGAAGCATCTTGGTATGTGTAATGCTGTCTATGACCTGAGCTTTCGACTGATCTGAATAGGGTATTGGCGGTGATATCGGAGGCAGTGTTCGATGCCCAGCTGCCCACAACGGAATCTATGCCTTCAAGTGAGTTACCATGGTGGACAGGCTGATCGGTATCTTTGCTAAACCCGTATAGGCCAACTCTCAAGCGGATTTCAGTCATGGGTGCGCGTTCGATCATGGCAGGCAAGGAGACCATTTCCTCAACACCTGGCCCGATGACGGTCGACCGCGAGTCCCTGGAACTGTTTATGGAAATTGCCTTATCAAAGAAGCCATGGCTTATTGATCCGTCCCTTACAGTCAAGCCATGGACACCTTACAAATTCGACAGACCTCTGAAGGTTGCGGTTCAATGGTGGGACGGTGTTGTCCAGCCCCATCCTCCCATGACAAGAGCTCTGAAGGAAGTTGCAGAAGCTTGCCGCAAGGCTGGTATGGAAGTCGTAGACTGGGACTGTGAGCCTTTGGACCATAAGAAGGGATGGGAGATTCTATCAGCATTGTACTGGCCCGATGGAGGCAAGGAGGCTCTTGAGCTCATGGAGGCCGCTGGGGAGCCTGTCCTTCCTTTAACGAAGTTCATTATTCAAGAGCAGCCCAGTGTGAAGGATTTGACGATGCATGAGCTTTGGGAGGTAAGTCTACTTGGCATGGTTGATTGGGCAATAACTAACGGCTTCCAAGCTGTGCACCAAGCGCGATGATTATCGGGCAGCATATGCTCGAGCTTGGTCATACACAAGCAAGAACGACGGAAGAGAAGTTGATGTGATTCTGTGCCCGCCATTCCCTGGAGCCGCAGCTCCCCATGATCAGTCACGCTACTGGGGATACACCTCCCACTGGAACCTGCTTGACTAGTAAGTTACCCTCATAGTATCCTACCAAATTCCGCTGACAGTGAGCTCTAGTCCCGCTGCAGTATTCCCAGTAACAACAGTCGATCCTCAGAAAGACCCCAAGGATGTAGACTACGTCCCCAAGAACGAGGATGACAAGTTCAACTATGATTTGTACAGTCCCGAGAAATACGCCGGTATGCCTATCAACCTGCAAATTGTTGGACGAAGGCAGTATGATGAGAAGGTACTTGCTGCGCTCAAAGAGATTGAGTACGCCATGGGTAGAAAATGATTGGATGCTGGCTACTAATCTAGGGCTTGTATGAGAGGCGGCTGGCCTGAAACTCCGCAACTCCACCACCCTAGAGTCGGAGCAACCATTGCCCCGATAACGATTCAAGGGTAACTACATGTCGTGGAAAGTAGCGAAAAGCAGTGACGCGACATCAGTTCGATAGTTGGGTAATACACCATAGATCATAAGACACAAGACTATTGAATCATCCTTACTCTGGACCGTTTCTGAGGGAAGGATTGGGTTTTTGGCAGCGTCACCTCCAATGATTCCATCTCTATATTCGCGTGCCCTAAAGTAAACGAGACCAATTGCTTAGAACTGTTCGTTTATTCTGTTCTGTTTCCTCTTCAAGATCTGAGGAAGTTGTCTGCCCAATGATTTGACGCAAAAAGGTTCGGGGAATGGTGATGTCCCGGTTATAACATCGGAGTTCCATTGATCCAATCACAAGGCGCGAAAAAGATCGCTCGCTCTCAGGTATGATGACCAACCATTTGGGGCGGCGCGACAGATCGGCCGTGTTATGCGAGTGCGAAATCGAAATTAATCGTAGAGCGTGAAGGGAAGTAAAAGCCATGGAGCAAACATATCATATAAATAGATTCATCCTGTTACACCACTTTCATGAGCCATCATTCAACTTCATTTCGTCATCACCCCTCGGCTTGAAAATCGTGTAACACCAAAACGCAGCCACAATGTCTGACAAGCGCACCATCTTGATAACAGGCTGCTCGGATGGCAGTCTTGGCTCTGCCCTGGCACTGGCAATGAAAGACCGTGGATGGCGTGTGTTCCCCTCCGGACGTAACCTATCCAAGCTGGGTAAAGTCAAGGAAGCAGGTCTCGAATGCATCGAAATGGATGTTGGCTCGGATGAATCCGTCTCAGCAGCCGTCGAGAAAGTGAAGAAAATGACTGGCGGCTCATTGGATGCATTGCTCAACAATGCGGGCTCCGGCTACAGTATGCCTCTTATACATGTTGACATCACCAAAAGCCACGAGCTGTTTGAACTCAACGTCTTCTCTATCATCAGGGTTACCCAAGCCTTTGTTCCTCTGCTTCTCGAGTCTACCCACGGCGCTTTACTTATCAACAACACCTCTGCATCGGGTCTTCTTGGAGCTGGTATCCCATTCCAAGGGACTTATGCAGCATCCAAGGCAGCTGCAGCCAGCGTGACTGAGAGTTTCAGAGTCGAACTCGCCCCCTTTGGCATCCGAGCTATCAACCTGGTCACCGGTGGCGTCAAGTCCACTTTTCACAACAATTCACCAGATGCTGAACTTCCCAAGGACTCGGTATACAACGTCGCTAAGGAGGCTATCGAATCTTCCATGAATGGCGATGAAGCAGGGATGAACAAACCTGATGCGGCGACCTGGGCGAAGCAAGTCGCTGGAGATTTGAGTCAACCCAAACCACCTTTTCTGATATCTCGAGGCGGTAGTGCTCGTTTAGCTCGCATAGGTACTCTCTTCCCGACGGGTACTTTTGACTCGACTGTCAAACAACTTGGTGGCATAGACGTGTTGGAGAGAAAGCTGAAAGAGGCAAAATCGACTGCGAAGCCTCAGTGATCGTAGGAATGGAATAATAATAGTGGGATTAATAGGGCTTTTCATTTTGTATGTTCAGGCATTGTGGCATCTCCTATATCAAACGTTGTGTGATCAGTGACAATTCACGTGATGCGATGGTGACATAGATGTTGGACATGACGAATATGATGAATGATCTCAGCATATGGCGTGTTACGATAAGCAATATGAACTCGATCACCAGTCGTTTCAGTTTTGTATATTTCAAGAACTTATCTTTGACATAATAATAACATTATCGATTTCGGAAATTCATTTTGGGAGATTATAACATCAAGTCTGTCGCGGTTATTGGAGCCGGAGCTGCCGGTGATTCTTCACGCTTTCACCCCGCTTGACGATTTATAGAAGAGCTAATCGTCTATCTCGGCAGGCGCTATTTCCGCAGCAGCTTTAAAGGCAGAGAATTACTTCGACCGGATTCGAGTGTTTGAACGGAGAGAAACACCCGGGGGTACTTGGTAAGGACAGAGTAATTGGGACGCACAGGATTTAGACTCAAAGATGCTAGGATTTACGATGCCGACACAACAGTCGCTCCTATTCAGCCTGGGGGCTTCCCAGAAGATATTGATAAGCCACTTCCGGTTCCAGAGAACCTACCGACCACGACGCCTCCGAATCAGCAAGAGAGATACGCCCATACGCCTATCTATCAAAATTTGACGCAAGTCGCCCATTCGATTATTCAAATCCCTGGCTAATAATAACAGAACTAATGTGCCTCAAATCGCAATGTCCTTCTCGGACCAGCCGTTCTCCTATGGGCCCTTCGTTCCACATTATATTCCTCGCCAGTACATCGAAACATATTTCTCCACCCAAAAGACTGACGAATACCTATCTCTCAACACTACAGTAGAAGATATATCCCAGCTCCCTGCCGCTACAAGAGGAGGACTGAAGCCTTGGAGGTTAACATTACGGAAATATGACCCTCTGCGACACGTCGATGTATGGTGGCAAGAAGACTTTGACGCCGTTATACTTGCCAACGGACACTACGCTATTCCTTGGGTAGGTTCACTGACATATAGCAACGTAATTGCCTGTTGACTGTTGAGACTAGGTTCCGCATGTCCAAGGCTTGGAGGCATATATGGACAAGTTCCCTGGCCGAGTGATACACTCCAAATTCTATCGCTCACCCTGGTTATATGCCAAGAAAAGAGTCCTCGTTATTGGAAACTCCGCCTCTGGTCATGATATAGCAGTGGATCTTCTACAGTCTGTCCAACTACCGCTCTACCAGTCACGACGATCTCGAGGGAGGCTGGATGGCGATGAACCTCCCCTGGGAATGGAGTGGAAGACAGTCATCAAAGAGTATCGACTGGATGGTGCAATCGTGTTCGATGATGGCAGCGAACTCAAAGACATTGATCACATTCTGTACTGTACAGGATATCTTCCATCTTATCCATTTTGGAACAGCAAAGTGAATGGTCGACCACTATTTGACTACAAGAAAAGAAAGCTTATCAACAACTACTGGCATACTTTCTTCCAAGACATCCCCAATTTGGCAGTTGTCGGTATGCCTCGCGTCTTGACATTTCGAAGCTTCGAATATCAAGCCGTCGCACTTGCACGACTCTTCTCTGGGAGAAACTCGATTCCTCTTCCACCAAAGGAAGAACAAAAGAAATGGGAACTTGACAGGGAGAAACTCTGTAGACAGCAGGGAAGAAAGTTTCACGAGATAGAGTGGGAGACTGGTGAAACCTTCGGCTGGTTGGAGGGGTTCTTCAAGATCGCGGGTCTGGGAACATTATCCGGGGAAGGCAGAATACCTCCTGTTTTGAGCAAAGATCTTATCTGGGCCATCGAGCATGTGAGAAAATACCCAGATCCGGGTAAGGATGATCACGACAAGAAGAGGGAAGGGTCTCAATCTGAACATGATAGTTGGGACTTGGTTGAAAGCACTCATAAGGATCTTTTGTCCTTCATCTAGATATGAGATATGCCAGATATACACAAGCGAGGCCATTCTACTACTTCACGTAGGAGTATTCCATCTTTCCTCCCCTTCAGCACTGTGCGGTGACCAATAAACGTCTCGGAGAGAGTCCTTCTCATATCGAGTCTCCCATCGTTGCCGACTCTGATACTCAAGCTCATTAAGGTTGTCTTCGTTACCAGCTCCATTACCATAGGCAAACGTATCCATCCAAGCTAGGTCAGCCTGGGACTCGCGCCAACTGAAGTGAAACCAACGCTCAGCACGCCGGAGACGACTGCCATTCCAGAATACTACCGGACCCGTCCTTTGTCCAAATATAACAGCCGGTAGTAGCTTGATGCCGTTCTCGGGGTCCCATTCGTTGCGCAAGTTCTGTCGATGTTTCCAGTCCTTTTCGAGGCTCCTCTTGAACCTCATGGCGCTTTTGCGATGAAATGTGTCCTCACGGACCGCGGAGTCTCCGATCGCCTGAGCGATATGGGCTTTGTAGGCTGATGTGAGATATCCTACCAACTTCTTGTCGTCAAGCGGGACGACGGCTGATTCTGATTCCGTGCAGGGATAGTAATCTGGATCGTCGCCTTTGCTGTACAGCGTGGGAATACTAACGATCCCAAGGTAAACAGTTTTGATACCCTTGTACTCGGGATCATGGGTGAGGCACTTTTGCAAGGCTGTAAGTGCTTCTCGTGTAGGCGCCATGCAAGCAATAGCCTGAATGCTGGCTGGCAAATTGGTGATGCGTCCACATGTCAGTGCAGCGATCGGTACGTGTAAAGTTGTAATGCTATTGTCGACCCAAACGTAATGGTATCTCTTATCGAATAGTTCTCGGAGTGTTTTGCAGATTAGTCGATACTTTTTGTCCTTGACAGTTATGTACGATCCACTCTTCATTGCCACAGCACGAGAATCGTAGCATGCCTCCAGGAGGGGTCGAGGTCCATCTGTCCCCTTTGGCTTTTCAAACCGCAGACCACGTAAGAAAGCGTCGTGGAAAATCTTGCAGGCTGCATGTGTGTCCTTTTTCTTCGGAACAGCTTTTTCCCAAATCATCAGTCGAAGCTCTGGCGGTAAGTCATTGAAGCTCTCGAGATCACTTGATATGGATTGACCCATGGTGACAGGAGGTGATATTCGAGTATATAGCTCTGAGAAGGGAGACTTAGTGCTGCTGCGAGAAGTGACGCGGGACTTTGGTAAAGTTATGATGCCAGCTTTGTGTGATGATAGTACAAGAGAATAAGATCGGACTGAGGGTGGGGGTTGGGCTTTTATGTAAGACATCTTCTGCTAATTTTTCTTCTAACTTTTTAACGCAGAACCTTCAAACACGCGGTGGGTCCTGATCTGCGTCTTCTGTTTGCTGTGAGGGCCTTTAGGCTGCAGAGTTCTGGTAAGTGGACTCAAGGTTTGAGAACCAAACTTACGCGATATCATCAAAATGTCAGCCAGCTGTGTTATTTGCAATCGAGACTTATGGACGAGAGCTTAAATCAACACAGAGAACTTACTTACGCGGTGACACTAGGGAACTGGGAGATATAGATGAGTCAGGTTTCCATTAGATGTTTCGGTAGCTACGAGGTTCTGGGCCGACGAGGGCGTCAAGCTTGTCGTGTACCGGTACATCAGACAGCCACCTAAACGATTCTTTCCAAACTCCTTCAATCAAAGTTTAAGCCCACTTTACAGTGATTTCGGCCTCATATAGTGAAGCAACCATCATTACTGTATCCCATATCCTGACAGACAAGCGCCTCTTCCATCCGCCAAATCCTCCAGCCATAGCGTCTGTGTGCGTCTGCATGGTACAGTCCCTGTGACCACAATTATTAGCCTACTGAATTAAACGAAAATCGGTTACGTACCGCTCTTTTGAAGAACCTGCACAATGGGTATGTTGTTATAATCTAGCGCCGAAGGGCACTCGATATGGCTTGAACTGAGTCTTGTTTCTGCCGTCTTGGACAAGCTGAAGAACCGGGGAGAGATGTTTCGCAGGAGCAAGCCCAGTCGGAGTAGAAATTTACTCGCAGGTGTAACACAAATGCTTCGTTGGAGTGGACAGCCTGTCTTCTCGGGGGTGTTCGCAAGAAACGAGGTTCGTGCATCGAAACGCCCGGGCTTGAGGACAGGGTAGAGAGATGGAGACCTTTCCGTATCTTCCTGTATGGTATTTGACTCGAAAAAATAAAATAGAGGAAGGCAAGATATGAGATGTCAAGGGAGCGAGAACATTTATAGGTATCAAGGGTTCCCCATACAAGAGCGACTTCCAAGCATGCTTTGGTGCTCGCGCTTGTCAGATTTCGATAAAGTATGCAGTACTAGTAACGATATTTAAATAATGGCGCAGAATCGAGCATTTATGAATATTTTCTAGGTTATAAGCATGCTTTTATTGTAATAGAAACTCAATTATTACTTATAAGAGTACCCAGTCTTGCCTCCAGACAACTCTAACCTTTATTTATCAGACTTTAGTTATTTCTTAAATGCAGACTCTTATTTTACTTAGCATCTCGTATGCTAAGTTCAAGGCTCTTGAATTATCTCTTAGCTTTCTACTCACGAAAGCTTAGGGCAGGCAGTAAAATGGACGAAGTGAAGCCATTGAACCAGAATCAAACCCTTATAGAATACAATACCACGGCCGAATTAAAAGATCTATATAGCATTATCTTTGTAAGTCTATCTGGTGGTAACTTCAGATTGTTCTAATATCACACCGATTATATATGCCATCATGAAGTAAAGAGATAAGGTTGTGGGATCATTAATTAGAGAGGCAGGCTATCATTTCCATGATGGATATTCCCAATAGTCAATTTCTATATACTCTTTGCGCAAGTATTCCTTTCATCAGATCAATTGTATATCTACAGTGCCTTCTCTGCGTCATGGGTTGATTCGCTGAAAAGGGTTATGACATTTCAGCGCGATAAAACGCAGACATCGACATGGCCATCATTACAAGATGTAGTCTTCCTCAGACTGTACAAAAACCTAGACAACCAGAAGCCAGAATCAAGGGTGACCAGGAAATAGCCAACATTGTCAATCTGGCCCCTAACTATTCCTCAGACCATCTGGGCCATATGATACAAATACCCCCAAACCTCGGAGAGGAAACATGGACTCTCCTCGCATCCCTGTTTTCCTTGTAGTTACTGGCAAGTTATTCATTAGTAGGTCTTCGGCAGTAAATGATTCAGACGGTTGAAAGACGTACATAGGAAGTTGATCATCAAGGCCAAAGTATAACGTATCAATATCAGCAACAAAATCATTTCGCCATTTCTCGATGTATTTTCCGGCAGTCTTTTCACTAAGAGGGCTATAGGTATTACCGATCGTGTCGGCTAGGGTTGTGACATTCGGTGGAAGACGGATGATCCTGTCGAGAAAGATCGGCTCGAAAGGGATGGAGACAATCTCGACATTGTGATCTATCCAGACAAGCCTTGGCGATCCTTGGACTGGTTGAAGTCTCCTCAATGGTACGAAAATTCCATTCTTCTCAGCAAGGTGACGTGATTCGTGACAGCAGGCTAGGAGACGCATATTTGCTATCGCTCGAGGTGTAGTTGTAGGTTTGTCTCCCCAAATCGCCAATATCTTTGACCGAGGATGTACCTCTTCAGGCATGGCGGCTTCCCATATCATCAGGCGTATTTCGGTAGGTAGTTCGGCGAAGAGAGTGAAGCTGCGTGTCATCTCGGCTGTAGATTAATTCGATATTGATAAGTGAGAAGTGTGCACAAACTTCTACGATTTGTGGTGATCTTTTATTGCCGGGGGTGATATATCTGGACAGGTATAACATTCTGTTCCAATGAATTTACTTTACAGGCAGAGGGCATTGTATTTTATAATCGTCCCAGGTGGCGAACTTTCCAGGGCACATGTCGATAAACGAAAGTCAAAGAAAGGCTTCTTGAGAAAGGTTCATGCCCCAAAGCGTGACAAATCAGCACGTTGGAGAGTCCGCAACTGTAAAGCTTATACTTGAGTAGGTTCTGACACACAAAATCTTCACTTGAAGGAAAAGTAGCAGATGCCTTTCTTAAGTGTTGGATCATAAGAGAGTTAAATTGTGTATAGGCCCCAGGGCCTGCTCGGCCCGGCGTGATTGAAAGAACAAAAGCCCGATGGACTTTAGTATCAGGATCACATTTCCAAGCATTCTGTCTTCTGGTACTACGAAGCATAAGGTCACGACAAGTCAAGGACAACGTAAACTTTCTGTGGCGGCATCTTGTTCCCTCCCACTCGAGCAATGAAAGCTGAACGTTCATGTGCAAGGTTCATGAGAGTCGGCGCTATCAAATCAGCTGTGATGAGTATTAAGTATAGAGTTAATGTTACATAATCGTGAGTATCATTAATTGTTGTAAATGGATAGAATGTCAGTAGAGTTATTGTACTCCACGCCACATTTTTCTGAGAAGCCGGTAAACTTTTCAACTCTGTCCTGCACGTACTCCTTGAAACTCTTTCGGGTGCAACTTGTTCCGGGTCCGTCTTCGCATAAAGGTAGAGCCTGGGGCGCACTGTTAACCAGAACGCGGTAGTATTCTCCGTCTTCATAGCCGTAGGTGTTGGTGCAGTTGAGGCGCTCGATGGCGATGTTGCTCAGGAAGGGCAACACGTGAGAGCTCTTCCAGGCGCGACGGTAGTTGATCTTGCTCGAAGGCATGGTATCGTTGATCTGAAATTCTGTACCGGCGGGTTCGGAGTTGTTGAAGAGACCCATGGCGACGAGGACCATGGGAGGCAGTTCGCGGTGGGTGAAGCTGACGTAAAGCTCCTCGTCGGAGTCATCACCGAGGAGGAGGCCAGCTGTGGTGTTGAGCCAGGGCATACCGACATAACCAGAGATCGGGTTGCCGTAACCAGCGTTGTAGTGATATCGCACGTCTTCGGAGTACTCCCAGCCAAGCCAGTCATCGGGAGTGAAGAGTTCGAGGTTGCAGAACGGCGACTTGCCACGGGTAACAGTCTCGTAGCCACAAAGCTGCTGCATGCCAAAGATATCGTTGATAGTGAAGTTAAAGTCGGATGCGAGAGCGTTGAAGCGATCGACGATCGGCTTGGCATACTTCTTCTGGTAGACTTCGGCCTCATCGCTACCGGTGGAGCCATCATAGGCGGGACAGGCCTTGTAGGGAGTCAAGCTGTCGGCACCAGATTCCTCTGACTCGTAAATGGTCTCGACCTTGATCGACTTGTCGTCGGACTCAAGACCACGGACAAAAGATTGAGCGGACTTGACGGTTCGTTCGGCCGATGAAGTCCAGACCTTCTTGGGCTGCTTGAACTCTGGGTATCGGAACTCCAGATCGACACCCAAACGCGTAGCCTCGAGTCTTCCCACGTTGGTCAAAAGCGACACCTCAGCATCCGAAATGGGAGGCTCCCAATCGTCCAGGAAGTTCAGATAAGGAATCTTGCTCCAATCGATCTTGGTCTTGTTTTGAACCTTCTCAATGAATGGCTCTATGTACTCCTCAAAGTCAAAATCGTTGGCGTAAATGGCGGCGTGTCGCACGAGATACGCAGCGCGCTCGGGGGTGCAGCCTTGGGGCGCATCGGGAGAAGCGGGGGGGTCTTGGGGCTCAAAGTAGGGAGCAATTCCGGCGAGATGGTGAAGAGGATTGAAGGTGTACTCGGAGTTGAGTGAAGCTGCTGAAGCGAGGGGCAGCAGGCCTACAAGAGCCTTGCTCAGGGTATTTTGACGAGCCATAGTGAGTTAGCCAGAGGTCACAACGAGTCTGAATGCGCTGGAGATCAAAAAAGTCAATTGAGTTTCGGGCTATTTTAGTTATTTTATGCTTAGTGAGGATATGAGATCATTGGTGATGGTTGTTGTCAAAAGCCCATGTTTGCTGCCATGTCTTTGACGTCACAGCAAGAAATAAATCAACAGCTAAACCTGCCTGTCCCGACTCTGTTCCTTGCAGTTTTTGAAGATCACTGTGTCTGATTGGATCGGGGATTTGCGGCTCCATATTCAAACGCCGTCAGCCGAGGCCGCATTATCCGAGCGAGTGGACTTGGCATCAGCTCAAATCAAGAAATTGTTAACAAACTCATCGAGATTCTTAACGACGCGTTTATACTACGAGTTGATTGGTTCGTAGACGAGTGCCCAGCTGTAGCCGAGTCATATCATTCGTGATCCTGTTGTTTGTACAACTCAGACGTGGTCCTGAGCATCATTCTGACTTCCTTTCCCTGCAATTGAGTGATGCCGGCATTGGAGGTCACTGCCGTGGGCAACAAGCTTCGTCAATATCCACTGATTATGTCACGATCTTGGCTGATTCTGGTGTTACTGGCAGGCTTAAAAATTGGGTCATCGATTGAGGCTCTTGAGTAACCATGGCTAATGACATTTGCTGCCCCGAGTATCTAATGGGGTCTCAATCTTGAGGAGTACCTCCAAACAAGCAGGCAAAATCGCTCTGGTCAAACCAACTCCTATCTCTGGCCCAAGCCTTGACAATAACATCTCTTGCCAGACGAGCCATATCTTCTACTTCCTCAGTCGTACCCCAGCCCGATGCCAAAGTACCAAAACTCAAAAGATGTACCCCTACTTGAAGGGCCAATCGCCATGCAGCATCTGAGGTCTGAGGTCCCAGTCCCTCAGCGTAGCCTTTGAACATCCATAGCCCAGCGTCGATGTGTTTATATTTCCCAAGAACATACATCTCACCCAGCATGCCGCCGTGATCGAGGGTCGGAACCCCGACCTAGCAATTTTCCCAGTCGATAACGTACAGAGGTCTAGTAGTTGTCGCCTCAAGACGGGCATCTTCCAGCAAGATACTTTGAAAGCCATCAACTTTATCTCCAAAGGGCTGGGGAAGAACTCACTTCTGAGGGTAATAGTCACCATGGATCAGGGTCAAGTCTGCGGACGGGTCGCTCAGCTCCTTCAGTGCCATGTTTTTGACGAGACGAAGTGTATCCTTTGCTTCCGACAGAATTCCAGGGAACTGATCAACACGATCCATCATCCAATCGAAATTAATCCAATGTTTAAGCCACTGCATGTCATTGCTGCTACCAATCACCCTGTTGAAACCTGATAGCTGTTGGGTATGCTTCTGTTTAAGTGACTTCTGAACAATCTCTCTGGACATATCATGAAATTTGGCCATGTACATCGCCAGCACTTTGCCCAGTGCGTGGGCAGGCTTGCGTAAGTACTCAGGTGTTGGAGATGGGAAGTGGTTGAGAGAGTAGGTCTTGAGATCCACGACATTAGGAAGATACTCCAGAACCAACGTCTTGGTTTCACTGTCGTAGACATAAAGTGTTGTTGTCCTCACTGTGTATGCAGTGTTTCCAGACTGTGCCATATCTATGGGATTAGTAGATAATTCTGACAAGACTTCTCCTTCAACGTCCTTTGTCATGTCAGCGAAGCCTTCCTTCATCCTGCATTCACTCACACATCGGTCAACAGTGACAGCATTGGCGGGGTGACGCGCCATATAAGGCTCGCCATGCTTGACAACGACTTCAGTTGTGCCATCATCCAGTGGTTTGATCAGATGAGCGCGATATGTAAAGTTGGCTTGTCCACCAGCCAAAGGTTCGCGTAAAGAGGATGCATATGGCGTGGTGCTGAGCCATGCAGACACCTGATGACGGATTTGATCAGACCTATCTGGTGTAGGCATCTTTTTGTAAGAATCATTGACCTAGATAAACGCCTACCATATTTTCGCAGTCGTGGCCGGTTGAGCTTTTATGGTGCGTTAATATCTGGATGCCTGGAGTGAGTGGCGTAATGTTGTCAGACTTATTCTAGATGCCTTGGCACGCAAACACAATCAGGCTAATGGTTGATCGCACAAAGGGTATATGAGAATTATTAGACTAATACTAATGGTACAGCTGCCAACTATGCCAAGCGGTCATTGTTTGCAAGGTGTTACTACTGGAAATTATAGCAAACATCTGTAATGGGGACCTCGACGTGATAGAGATTAGCCTTCCACCACTTGGTCGCAAAGCCCTCCAGATCAAAAATGAAGTCAGACTTGAGAGAAACACCACAATCCTTGGGCTCATTTACGACAGCAAGTTCAGAGCCAGATGTCGTAGCTGGGGCAACCTTTTCGGCGTCCAAAAGATTCACTCCAGCACCATCGTTCGAAGCATGGGCCGACTGCGCAGCATCGAGGGTGAACTTGTTCACAAATTCGGGTGTGGCTGTAAGTCCACTGCTGAGATCGACCAGACCGCCGAGAAGCTTGAAGGTGAGCTGAACAGTCAGCGATGCACTAGCGTTCAAGCCAACCTCAACGCTCTCAGTAATGTTGGCGTATGAAGTGTACTGAGGCTCCCAGCCAGTAGCAGCATTCTTGCCTGAGTCGAGGAAATCGAGATGGACGTTGGCGGCGGGAATAGCAATACCGGCGCCAGCTCTGACGGCAACGGCAGCTGATGTATCAACATCGACACCAACAGCAAAAGACAGGCCGGGTCCAAGAGAGAGGATACCAGGAACTTCGACGAGGGTGTATGTGAGAGTATCGGGGTCGTAGAGGATAGATCTAGACCAAGCTGCGGCTACATCGGCGGCCAAAGCGACATCAGCGGAGAAGTGGGTATCGAGATCGAAATAGAGATCTTCCATCTACTCAAGTTAGTAAATCAGGCTCCTGATTACTTTAGCATCACGTACCTTGAAGCGCCAGAAGTTGTACTTGGCACGGCCAGAGAAGGATACAGTGGAAGAGAACTCTGCCTTCTCGGCTTTGATGGTCACCCATGGCTGTTCCTGGAAAAGCACAGTATCTCTCTCAAGTCCAGTACCGAAGTTGAGAGAAAGACTAGGGTTCAGTGTGAGGCGCTTCGTCAACTTTGTGGCAGGGATAGAGGTGAATGACATTTCACAGGTTTCTGGACGATGTTAGTCTTGTCTTGTGTCCGTGCAGAGAAACATACCAGCAATGTCAGCCAACTCTTGCTCAGCAGCATGGCAAGTAATGGTCTTATCACCCTTGTCTGTAGTGACGCCATCAACAAGGTAAAAAGCTTGTCCAATGTCGGTCTTGCAGTTGCCCATGTTGTTCGTGATGAGAATGAAGGGTTCATCATCTGACCAAGTATCGATGGCTTTCTCGAAAGCAGCAGACTTTCCGAACTGGACCTTGACTGAATCGGCCGTACACTCGACCGAAACAATGGCGTCAATGTGATCCAGAACAACAGCTGGATGGTTCATGACAAGGTCCATGTCGATGGCTCCCTTGGGGGCAGTCGTGTTAAGCGCAGTGAAAGTCTGGTTGCGAGGCTTCTCAACATCGCCGTAAGACATGGAGATGTTCTTCTTGGGAACCGCATTCTCGGGGTTACTCAAGTCTACCTTTGCGGGGGGCTTGGGAAGGAAAGTCGCCGTGGTGTTGTGGTGAGCGGAAGTTGAAGATGCGCGAACAGTCGTCTGGTTGGGCTTGGATCGGATATTGGTGGGCTTGGTTTGCACAGAAGTAATGGTTGGAGGCTTGGTCTGAGCAGCGACTGTCTGACTAGGCATCTCAACGACAATGTACTTGACAGTGCAGCCGCATGACTCGTCGTGTGCGAGCACGCCAAGGCAAAGAAGCCAAAGGCTGAAAAGAATGGACGAGAACGAGGTTCTCATGGTGAAAAACGAGAGACTTGTTGAATGAGTGACAAGGCGATGCCTGGAAGTGAGCGTGATGGGCTGAACATGATGAGAGATGGCATCAAGATATAACAGACCAGCTCAATACCGACGCTAGTGAATAGGGAATAGAGTTCGTCTTCAACGGTGACTTGGCAGCCAACAGATTAGGAAAGTAGGTATACCATATTTCCAAAGGTATAGCACAACAGTCCACTAGCAGCTCAGCTCTGGACCAACAGAACCTTTAGAGCTGTCAGTACGGTAAATGCCGACCATCACATGCATGGCTCTAGTCGAAATGGGGAAGGTGTCTAACGGTGGGAATAACATCTCAGGTGAGTGGTTACATGGGTTGGTGGCATGCTATAGGCTGCTAGGTTTAATGCGATGCGAAAAAGGGACGAGATTGATAGGCGAATCACGGTTAAACATTGGCTGCCAGTTGATTGATGGTCTCCTTCGCTTTTGCGACGTGGGCGGTTATAGGTCCGTTGGTGATGAAGCAGGGATGCGGCGCAGCAGGGACGCCAAGCGACTCGATTAAGTGAAGCCATCGCGACAAATGCTCAAGACCGTGTTGTATGGAAGTTGCCGTTTACGAGAGATCTTCATTAACTAAATCGACTGAACTTCCTCAAATGAACTCGATTATCATGAAATAGGCAGGTAATCACAAAGACGTTGTCATAGCCTCGGTTTTGCGCCAAGGCTCAGCCCTGAAGCACGTGTCAAACGTCAGGTTAATCGATCTTCAGACTAGCACAGGGGTATTGACCAGGATATATATAGCTACCGTCAACGGCCTGTCAAGCCATTCCTCTTCTGTATAATCTTTAACATCCGGTTACGGAAATCCCGCTGATAGTAGATGCAACGTAACGGTGCCCTTGAATGCTCAATTAAACCCCATGCCTCTGATAAGATGCTACCTATAGCGCTGTAAGTCAACTATGTTATAATAATGGTCAGATTCGCGCACAAAGAATCACACGCGGCGATTACTTGTAGGTCCGGTGCGGAATTGCAGAGAAAGGCCTGCCAAGAAAAGGTTACAAGCTTAAGTTGGACGGGAAGTGGGATGGATATGACAGGTAACTCCGGGTTATGGAGAACGACCAAAGGATAACCCGGTATTTGGCCAAGAACAAGCGCGGCAATATCTTACTCTCGGCATTTCTTAATCGGCACCTCGCCAAGATTCTATCCTCTCGGGCATGCCGTCCCCGTACTATCAGTAGAAGGTTTCATGAAGACCCTCATGAGTTACAACCGTTTGCATTTCAGGATGAAGTCATTCTTCTCTTGGCTTCTCCTTTTCCAGATCCCTTACTTGAGCCTCTGGCAGATGATAGAGGCGCAACGCAGAGGCTGCCTGCCACTGACTCGCGGTCCTGTCAAAGGCGGATATCTCACTTACAACATCCCAGCAACTGGAGTTTGACCCGTCTATTATGCCAAGTCGCCTGATGTGCGGGCCTCTGAAGCTTCGGCAGATGAGCAATTGTGGCATCACTTCATACACTTGACGGCATCTGAAAACATCGCATGCATATACTGCTTGTGTCTGGCTAACTCGTATGCAACACCTCCACTCCGACTACAACTCCATCATTCCCTTTATCCCATTTGTATGAGCCTTCCCTTTCTCGTTATCTAGTCACCCTTCTTTGAACCTGCGGGCTTTAGGCTTCATTGCATAAACCTCATCAGCCTTCATCAGAACTAGGGGGCATGGTGTTTGGGCAAGTTCGAAACCTTCACTGATCTTAAGCATCATCGACTTTGCCACCTTTGCCTCATATCCTGCCTCGCACCTGCTCACTCATATGAACACTGTCTGCTCAATGTTTGACTGGTGGCATTGTCGTCTGGGAACTTTGTTGAAGGAAGCCTTGCCCTTGTCCTCTGTCTTGTTGTTCTTTGTGTTTTTGGCCTCTCCTCTATGCACAGTCATTCACATATCAGCACTCACATCCTACCAAGAGCATGGTGAGTCTAGCTGTGATTCCAAAAGCCCTTATCCTTATCTCGCCCCTCTACTAAATGTTTGCTAGTTCCCTAGTATCTCCGTTAGGTCCAAGAATTCTTGCTGACCAGGTATGTGCTCCGTGGACAACTTTCACGATACTCACAGAGCAGATGAAGTAGTAGGAAAATAAGGTTTGCGTCATATGCAGCTGGTCAAACTCACGATTAGCAACCCGACCTGTCTCTTTGAAATCTGAAGTAGCATTTCTAGCCAACACAATCTATTAATACTTTTCATGGTACAAGTCACACCACGATATAAACCAAAGCAAGGCCCATGCTTAAACAGTATTCAGTGTATCCTTCAGTAGTTTCATATTCTACAGACTTATCATAGGCTTCCGCTACTGACTAGCTTCCCCTTCGTACTGCCTTGAGGTTTAAATAGTTACTATTCTACATTCTTGCTCCTCTTGGCCTCAATGTCTCTCTGCTTTCTGCCTTAGGTCAAGAACTTCATTTTCCGTCGACTGTCTCCTCATTTCCCAAAGCCATCCCCTGAGTCCAATCAGTTGGAATAACAGCTCACCTGCTCTCCAAGACCTTAATATCAACTGCTTCATGTTCCAGTGTCAATCGCGGCAGAAAACATGTCTGTGGATAATCTTCGAGTCACTCATCACAGAACGAAGCCATCAAGAGCCTACCTCGTGGTACAACATTGTGATTGAGCCAGCTTTCCCGTTTACCAGACTATTTCTAACAGCAGAGCTCGTATCAGGAACCCCTTGGACCTCTATCAAAGGTACTCAACTTTCAGAAAATACCTGACTCCTCCGGCTGGAGTCTTTTCTGACATCGCTGTTCTCACTGTCATATTTCGTGAACGTCTGTGCCAAGGAGCTTGATGACGGACAGCCGAGCTGTAGTGGATGCTACAGTCCAAGTACAACATCGCAATGATAGCTTAAGTTATCCTCCAGAGTCTTGCTAATTCTCAAATGGGCCGCATCAGTCTTGGTTTTCGTGTTCTCGATATGGCTACCAGGAATTTTAGCACCTAGTCCTTGCTGGTAGAATTCAGTCTACAGGAAGGCCTCTCCCAATTAGCTCATACAGGCGGCTGACACCTTATTTTCGCCGGAACACCATGGAACCTACGAGAAAGCAGTGCTGCAGGCGATGCTGTACTCGCTGAGTCGGAAATTTCGGGCCAAGGAGACTCTCAACATGAGGCTGCAACCCATATACAGAGGCAGCAGCCATCAGCGAAATCTTCCATCGAGAGACGGTTCATAATCGGTGGACCCTTGTGAAGATATCTCAACATATCGAATTACACAACACCAGAGAACGATATAAACAATTTATTTCGCATCAGTGTTTCTGAGCATCACCACCCAGTGGCCTGACGAAATACTCAAAAATGATAATTCCAAGACCCAATCAAAATACGTCCCGAATTGGAAAGTTGCAGAATGATCTCAGCCGGAGGGTGACGCGTCTCGCTTCAGCCCATACATCATTGTGACGGTTCAGTGGGTGGGTGAAGCAACATAAAGAGGCGCACAGAACTGGCCATGCTTGGTCGTCGCTTAGGCAGTCATCCTTCTGGTGCCGCCAAGGCCTTAACGAAGAGTCCAGACTTGATAGCATGTCGCAGTGTTGACGTATGCATCACCTCCTCATCATATCTGTGACACGAATCTGACAATCGATCCAGTATGTAGAAGTCTGAGCTCGGCCAGAATGCACGAGAAATAGAGTTCGCCATAGGGCTGATTTACATGTTAGAAGAGACGAAAAAAGGTGGATGATCACCTTGGCAAATCTACAATTCCATGTTGACAATCTCCACAGATTCATCTGGTGGTGCGTGAGCAGACTTGGCGCTGTAACTGTGCGAAGGATGATATAATACAGTATCAATCTGGCAACCATCCGCGTGAGCATTTGTTGTTCATGCACTGTATTACAGGCCTTCTCCGCATCTCAAATCTAGAACGCTCTGTGCCACGACTTCACGCTCAATTGGCAGATTATGTGTCTGAATATCACGAACATTGTGTCTGATCTGAGATGAGAGACCCCCCACGTGTTTTAATCGCCGATGTCTGAGACGCAACGCGCAAACAAGTTTTAAAAAGAACTCACTGATCAACAAGCTCATGTCCTGAACCTGTTCTCTCACTGGGTGCGGTACCAGCGGCAGTGGAGAGCTCTAGAGGGAATCAACCAATTGTGGCGCAGTCCATGACGCATTGACCAACAGGATATCAGGGAATCGAAGCTTCCATTGAAAAATAACTCTAGATTTAGTGGCCCTCACCCCTGCTAGGCTTGTAGACTACTGCACTATCCCCCCCTCCCCTTTAACCAGAAGAAAAAAAGTCTGATGAAATCGTGGGTTCCCTTCTTATGCTTGTTTTAGGGGGGTTGCTCGCCTGCAAAAAAGTCCAATCATTCCATTCCATCGTGCCAAACACTGGTCATCACTTCGCCTCAACTTGTCTCCATCTTTTCCTTTCCATCCTTTCCTTTCCATCCGCTCTTTTACCGTCTTTCATTTCCTTCGTGGCGCTGTCTTTTTCTCTCCCTCCCTGCTTGCACTTCTAGCACCACCGCTACCTCAAAACGAACCGAGCCCGATTGCGGCCGCACGAATCGAGACACGTCTTCTTCTGTTCCTCGATGTGAGGCTTGAGCCTCCTCTGTCTTTCGCTCCATTTCTCTTCGCCAGCCGACGCGGCTCCTTCATTTCACGATGCGCGTTTCCAACATGCGCTTGCCTAACGGCTTGCGCAACCTGAGCGTGCGCCTCTCGAGCGTCCGCATCCCTCATCCTCACCCGCGGCGCATCATCCTCTATGTGACGACAACAGCCCTCCTCGTCGCCATGATCCTCACCTTTACAATGAGCGACAAGCTATTCGGCAATGGCCACTCGGGCTACGATCCTCTCCTCTCCCGAACCAACGATTACCGCCTCCTCACGAGTTCACGGAATAACTTGGGTTTCTACAACTCAATAAATGTCAAGAAGACGGGCCAGAAGATTATGAATCCTACCCTTCTTGAATTGCCAAAAGGCAGCAAGCACGACTTTCTCGTCATTGCGCGCGCTCCCCACGTCGACCAAGATATCAAGGGCAAGAAATACAGACGAGCTCAGCAAGTCGCCACCTTCGTTAGCCTCACATGGGATGCATTCGGCCGGCCGGAGCTCACTGCGGACAACGATTGGCATAAGATGCTTGTGGAGGACTTTACAGAAGCTCAAGGCCCAGAGCATCACTGCAAGGCCCAGCCCGACATGGATAAATACATCGGTCCTGAGGACATGAAGCTCTTCTGGAGGAAGAATGGCACTCCCATGCTCATCTTCACCCACCAGGTCAATGACGAGAACCTCTGCGAGGGCATGTACATCATCGATGCACGTGCAGCTGTGCCCGAGCTCGTCAAGCAGATGGGCAAACACGCGAAAGAACTCCCTGGCATCGAATTCGACAAACCCGTCCTCCTTCGCCGTCAGCCCCCCGAGGGAGAAGAATCCGCCGCCCGATACCAACGCGAGAAGAATTGGGCTCCTGTCTACTCTCCTTTCAGCGCCGACGATGACGAGATGATGTTCATGGTAGAGCCTAGCCAGCTGTTTCGCTTCAATTCGACCGACGAGCCTGTCCAGGACATGGAAGCTGAGCTCGAATCGGCCGTAGAGGAACCTTTCCCTCCCGACAACGAGAAGAAGACATGGCACTCTGCTGCAAAGACGTGCATGAACGACGTCATGCTCACCGACAAGCGCGTGCATCAATCGACGCCCATGCTCAGTCTCACGCTTTGCAATCGCGGTGCTTGCGAGCCGATGGAGAACAACACGGTCCTCATGGGCATGGTTCAGATGCGCTATGATCCTCCTCAATATACAAACACATGGTACGACCACCGAATAGTCGTCTATTCGCCCGTCGCGCCATACCGCATGATGAGCGTTAGCAAGAAGCTCACCTACCACGGCGAGACCAACAGCAGGTATATCTGGACAGGAAGCATGGTGTACAACGGCGATCAACCGACGCAGAGAAGCCACGGATACTTGGACGACGAGATCTGGCTGAGCTTTGGCATTGGCGACTCGTCGCCTGGATGGTTGGACATCAAGGCAGAGGAGTTGGTGCTGGACCACTATTTCTGCCAAGGGGCGACACCAGGATATCGGAACAGCATCAAAAAGCATGCGCAATGACGAGAACACGAACAGAAAGAAACAATGTAATTGGTAATACGGATAGAGTGGCATCATTAATTTTTGCAGTTTGTATTACAGCACAGCATACACATCACATCACCTGTGGATAATTCAGGATTACTTGGAGTTGCGGTAGAACAAGGAAGGGCATCTAGAGAATTGGTTGAACCGAATTGAATTGACATCGACATTGACTGATCTGATCATGATCCTGGTGTTGAGTGAAACGATGGAGGTTGTAAGCCCCGCAGTGCAAATTCATTGCTTAATTTCCAGTGATGGCTTGGCAGGGGATGATGAAATGGATGCTCTCGCGGTGTTGGATTGGAAGGATGTGCCTAAAAACTTGGCAGCTGGTGGTCATTGGTGGGACCGTAATGAACTACAGGGGATAAAACAGGGCGGGGCGAAAAGGAGAGGGAGGGGACGGTATCGGTGTCGGGAGTCACCGTCAGTTCCATTTCGTGATTTGGGGGCCTTAGGGTAGGGCTGAGGATGAGATTGACAAGATCTTAGATCTGCACGTAACTTGAATTAAGGCTCAATGGAAGATATTGCTTCAGCATATACCAGCTTTGCAAAAGGGTTATGTGCTCCCGTGTTACAAAGTTTATAAGCACTTTTTGTGCATCAAGGCCACATATCTCTGTGGTCCAACTCAACTTGCACTTAGTTGAGCATCTACTGCTGACTTGAATGTTAAACCCATTATACTTCAGACAACGTAAGGTGGCCACTTAATCCTATTCCTGCAGGAATATATCGAATAATAAATCGGACTGATATGTTCTTACCCTAATTGAGAGTCTTCGGTGCATGGGGCCTCAATTGTGTTGCGCCGTAGCAAGTGAAGCCAATTGAGACGCGTCTCGATCCCCCATGACGCGCCTCATTTCATGTGAATCTGCCAGTGCCTACGGGCGCAAACCAAGATAATGCTTCTCTAGCTCTCCCAGCTCTGGAAGGCCAAGATATTCGGCCACGAGCTGGCTATTGCTGCGCCATCCTCAAACCAAGGATGATGACGACTCTTCTGTGGCGCAATCTTGGCAAATCCCATCTGACATGTCCCCTCATTTCATCCTGAGCGCGACGACGGGATGGACAGCCAGCCTGAGCAAGCCCGAACTCATCGCCATGGTCAATCGCGGAGGTCGCAGTAAAGCGTGTAGGACGTGCAAGCGAAGACGCGTAAAATGCGGTACCGTCCCTACGGTTGTTGCTTTGAGAGACGCGCTCACTGACGCTCGTCGTAGATCAAAGCAAGCTGCACTGTCAGCGATGTGGGAAAGCTGGGATAGCTTGTGAAGGCTATGTAACGTACGGCGAGTTTGTTGACGAGACGACGCGATTTGCGAAAGATAAGTCGCCTGTGAAGGACAACCAGCTCCAGGTTCAACTGGCCGCCCCGCCCCCTAAGGCCGCTGAACGTCAGATCTGCCCTCCGCAGCCACTGCTACTAGATCAAGATGCCGTAATTCATGCTCACCTGCTATCGCGGATCGATGAAGTTACACCCCTCATGGCCAATCTCGAATCTGTCACGTTGACATCTTCTACGCGAAGTCTTGCAGTGCGAGCATTAGCAGCAGTGTACTTTGGCAAAACTAACGGCAACAAGCGAATCTTTGACCTCGGAAGCAGAGAATACGTGAAAGCCCTGATAAGAGTGCAACAAGATCTGGCGAGTTCGACTGCTGTTCTGGAATGGGACACGCTTGCCAGTGTGATTTGTTTGTGCCTGTTTGAGAACATCGTCTTTACAGACAAGACGGGATGGCTGAAGCACTACGAGGGGATAACTCAGTTGGTAGGTTCTGTGATACACCATGATGTCCGAGTCCATACTAAACTGCTGATTGAAGGTCAAGCTGAGAGGACCTTGGAGGCACCAGACAGTCCTGGAAAGGGAACTCCTCAGACAGTGCCGGTTCGAGATAGTATGAACCGCTTCTCCCAAATTAGACCATCGCTGACTGGCATAGATATTGTGCGCACTGATAAACAGGAAGCACTGCTATCTCACGCTTCCAGAGTGGCAGACCGTTCCCTGGCCGTCGACCGTACCCAAGACAGCTAGTGATGTATTGCACGATATCTTTGCCCGCGTTCCCGGCCAGTTGTATGACATGGATCGGGTGGAAAGAGGTGAAGTTGACAACGAGTTCTCTGAAGAGCTTCGACAGCGAGTCGAGACTACATTGTCCGATCTAGAAGACTGGGAGCAGTTCTATCAGCACCCTCGGCCTCTCACGGGCTCCCCTCTCACTTCAACACCAGACAGCACTTCGCAGCCGGTCAGACACAAAGCCCTTCTTGCATTACAAAGAGCAACAATACTTTGCATGACAGGCCTCTGTACCTTCTTTAACATACCTCTAGTGGCCGAGATACCATCTATTCTCGAGGATCGCAAACTCATCAGGAAGGCAATCGCCACTGAGATATGTCAGCTAGCAGCATCGTGTCTCGGACACGATTCACACAGCACCGAGTCATTACTGTTCATATTCCCGCTGCAAATAGCAAGTATGAACTTCGAAAATGGCAGTGCAGAGGAGAAGGGGGCTGAAGAGATCATGAACGGGGTCATTGCTGGGACGTATGGATTTGAGATTGGCAGACGACGAGAGTGGAAGACGTCCAGCATATTTCTAATCAAATAGTATGTAATTCTACATGGAGATACAAAGAGAATAATCTAAATAGTTCGAATCATGATCCACTCCAGTTTAGCCACCTTCTTCTCGTCTTTCTCATCCTTCTTCTCAGCCTTCTTATTCACCTTGGTGATCGCCTTGCCATGCTTCTCCATCAACCTGACACGATCCTTCTCCACTTCTTCCAAGTCCTTTCTTCGTCTCTTTTCAATCTCGCCAACTTTCTTCTCACTCGACTCCAAAAGCTTCTCCTCTGCTTTGATGTTGATCTCCGCGATCCTATCCTCTAACGTCGCGATCTTGGCCTCGATCTCGATCCGGCTTTCAACGTCGGAGTTATACTGCTCATCGATAGAATCAACAGAGCGATCAAACTTTTCAGCTGCCTTTTCGCGCTTGTGAAGACGTTTTTCTTGCTTCTTGTGTTTTTTCTTCTCTTTGCCTGCTTGTTTAATGGCAGCTTGTTTTGCGCTGATGCGATCCAGCATATTGGAATGTCTGACCGGTGGTTCAACGTCAAAAGACAAGACTTCAACATGTGATGAGATTTCTTGTAGTCGTTGTAGTGGATCGAGACCCTTGGCCGTGGTGTTGAGTCGTTGCATCACTTCCTCATCCTTGATGGTCTTCATCACCAAGCCCTTTGGTGCAAAGATGTCGCGATTTACTCTCTCGAGCACCTTTCTCTCCCGAAAATATGCTGTAGCAGCAGTTCCAGTACCCGCCGCTAATCCGAGACCCAAAGAAACGCCTTGGGCGATTTCATTGGGCACAAAGCCGAGACCATCGCCTGCGACTTCCATTGCTTTGAATGGCGCGGGCTCAGCGAGAGCGATGTTGAGGGCATCAATGATGGCCATGAACTCTTTTGAAGATATGCCATAGGAGTTGAGAATGAGAGGATAAGCTCGATGGTATGGTGGAGTTACCTCCAGTGACCCAGTGATTGAGGTTGAAGGAATGAGAATGGGGCGTGATGGAGATAGTAGTGGTCTTTCCATAGGAGCTGAAGGGGGTAGTATTTGTGGAAGGTATATATGGTCGCTTCGTTGGTATATGTAATCGTGATGAGGAATTGTTTCAGCTGGTAATTCCACTGGTACTTCCTGTTGTTGATAGGCAAGCTGATGGGGATACATTCTGACTGAGAGTTGAAGATCGAAGGCGGAAAACAATTTGATGTCTCTGAATTGAAGTCTTGTATTTATTTGTCTGATGAAACTTATCTGGGCACAGCACTTGTCTTATACTTCACCGTCTGTCGCATGCTGGGCTTCTTACATGAGGTTATCCCCAATGGGGACCATTGATCGAGGTGAAGGCTGTCACAGAGCAGTGCCACTGAAATACGGCGCTAAACCGTGTTGGGTTCATTGCGCGAGCTGGACTGCGCCGTCTTACAACATTCACAGAGCGAAATGATCAGCTATGAGAGGAAACCTCGAAGTAAACCAATGATTACTCAATAGAAGCTTGAAATGATATGACGTCGTTAGGTAGAGGCACAAGACTTCTCCAGTCGCTTGTGCATACGGTGTAACTGATGAGGCTGTTTATGTGCCCGAATGGAACAACGGCGCCAATGGAGTACTTTGAAACCACTGCCTTTCCTGCTCCCAGCCTTTAATAATAAGGTTCGCTGAGATCTTTGCTGCACTCAAAATCTGTTCTTCGGTCCCTTTCACGGCATCCGATGGGGCGCGACGATTGTACCAGCCCAGAAACTGCACGCCAGTGTGAATAGCCGTTCGGAAAGCCGTTTCGTCGTGAATGTCCCCATAACCGTCAATGAACCCTCTGATCATCGTCAAGGCGATATCGGAGTCGTGAAAATGATATGCTTCATATAAATCGCCTATCATATGTCCCAAGTCGTACGCCCGATGACCAAATTGGCACAGTTCCCAGTCAATGAAGATGATGTCTGTAGCTGCATCGGCAATTTGGGTCAGAGAAGAATTCGATAGTAGAACACTACTTGGAAATCAGATTGGCTCAGATGCCGGCTTCATGGGTCTCTGTAACTCACTTTCCCATCCAGCAATCTCCATGGATCATGCCTCGATCTGGTCCATCCTTGCCACTGATCAGACTTTCAAGCTCGAGTTCTGCTCGTTCTTTGACCCCTTCCAGAGCCCTAATGTTCTTTCCCAGGATACTGGGAAAGTTCTTCAAGACGTCAATGAATGCGCCGTAGGTAACCTTGTGCTTGAGCCTTTGCATGGGCCCGTTGCACCCAACCTTGCTTCGGAAGACTGCTTGTTCAGGTTCTGAGGCCCATTGATGGAAGTGGCGTAGCCATTTTCCAACTTCTTGACTGGTGCGCAATGCCTGAGATTGTGTCCATAATTCACTCAGCTCTGTTGAACGTATGATAGATGCTATGTCCGTCGAATGGCTGAAGTCTTGTTGTATCGCAATGCCTCTATGAGCATTGAGATCTAGAAAATAAGTGACAGGGATCTTAACTTTCGTATTCACCAGTGATGACTGATTCAAGTACTCTAGTGCGGTATTCTCGATAGACTATAGAGAGAATAAGGTCAGTTGACAGCCCGCATATAGCGTATGCGCGTCGGGGGAATAGAATAATCACGCACGCATCGGGATAGGGCAAGTATGAATCTAGAATTTCCTGGTATATGACCAAGCGAGAACTTTATGATGATACTTTTCACGTCACAAGACTCATCTCTGGTGGGCATAGCATCGATTAGAGTGCCCCGATAGACATAGTTGGCACTGCCCCCCCTCAAACGTGTCAGAGATGAGCAGGTAAAAGGTGTGTCCTTGAGTTGTTCAAGAAGATCCTTTTCCTCCATGTTCTTGTGCGGGACGGAAATTTTAGTTTCGGGATTTTAATGATGACAAGCCCAAAATTGATCTTTGTTTGACATCTTGTTTGACTCATACGTGAATGTGATCCTGAGTCAGCGAATCACGTTACTGGCGAAAGCACTAAGAAACTTATGCCCTAAGGTGTTCAAACGTGGGATAATCTGTTATCGAATCGCTCTTTGAGATTATTCCCTATTCAGTGTTGCACATATCTACAATGCGCAACTATCCTCCACTTACACAACGTTCCACTTCGACAGAGTCCTCTCAGTGCTTAAACCTCCACTTGCTAACTCAGCGAACAAGACCTGGGAGCTTCTTGCTCTTCACACCCAATAGTACAGGATATCCAAGGTCCTTGCGGATTTCGATGGATGAACCAGAGACGCTAACCTCGTCCTTGCTTCCTCCTCCAAACCCAACCTCAAATCCAAAGAAACTAACTGATCCACCGGCACTCTTGGCCTTTTGAGTTAGATTGTTAACGCGCTCGGTCAAATTGGCCGGCAAGGAGAGCTTCATGACCACTTTGTAAGCCAGAATGACTTGGTCAACTTTGGCAGCAGGACCAATTTCACGAGCAACTTCGCGCTGGAAATTTGGGTACACCTCCGTAATGTTAGGCACATCCCATTCGCCTGGCTTGACAGTAAACACGCCCGCTTGTGCGGCCGAGAGCTGCGCTGAGAGCTCAGATCCGACATCCTGAGCCGTGATGGACTCCTCCTTATAGTTACCCTCCTGAACGTAACTTATCTTGCAGAAAGGGTTATAAGTTCGGCCTGTATTGGCATTCACATTAACGAAGCCATACTGGTCCCAATTATCTGACTTGGCATCATTGATACCGAAGGCCAAACTCAGCTTGGTCTCGCCGTTGGAACCTCTAATCCAATTTCCGATCGTTTCTTTGTAGGAGCTGTCGATTGTATAGGCAGGACTCAACGATTTACCAATTTCTTGAGGAAGGTCGGAAGAACCATTGACAATATTACTAAAGCTTAGGGTACACGGCATATTTAGGGAGTAAATCCATAGTACCTATATATAGGTAAATAGC
>JAAOAT010000791.1:0-10299 GCA_013186855.1 Fusarium ramigenum | reverse complement strand
TGTATCTAGACGCTGTCAAGCAGCTTAGACAGCGTATTGATGAAGTACTTCTTATGGCGAATCGAGATTCTGCCTTAATCCATAACGAAGCTGATGCAATTTGCAGGACAACGAGAAATTCAATACTTGGCCGATTTGATCACACAAACAAGTTGGAGTCGCGATGGCAAACACGCTGGAGGAGAAGAATTCCAGGCACACACCAAAGACAACAACACACCGACCAACTTTCCCCGCAGATCCACAGAACACGAGCAGGCTCTTTCAACATTTTCCTCAGGAACTTCGTGATAAGATATACTCACACACCTTCCTTTCTATCCGACTTACTTACGGACAGAGAGCGGTTGACCGAATTGATCGCATGAAGATCAAACCCCAAAGCATTGTTGCCATTCTTCAAACTTGTCGCCGGACAAACCAGGAGATTGGCAAGACTTGGATCGGCCAGGTTTCTTTCAGCTTCGAAAACCCCGAGACGATGCTCGACGTTTTGACGGCTTTACCTGCTGGAACCCTCTCCAAGCTGCGTCATTTGCGCGTCCCGGGCAATACACTTATGCTCTCCTACGAGGATGGTGATGTCTACTATCGTCTAGCTTCAACGCTTAGGCTTCTCCCATGTCTTCGCCTCGATACACTCACAGTACTTGGCACCCTTCCGATGGAAGTTAGCTACGACACTTTAAATGGTCTCATAAGTGAAAGCTGTGGGTGGAAGGAACTTCGTTATATCAGCCATAGCTCGGAAGTGCTGGGGTTTGCAAGGCTTGGTCTGCTTCATTCTGACTATGTAGCTGAGAAGTATACGTACTGGCGGAAGCCTCAACCAGCACACTGGCAAAGCGTCTTGGAGGGCAGGGACGGTGTTCTTTCAAGGCCTTCAATCGCCATTTACCGCTCGACCGTATCGGGCCGTCCTGGTTCAGCCATGAATGCTAAAACAGGCGAGCGGTTTCAACAGAAAATTCCCGAACACATAGGAACACTAGAGGCCTTTGGCATAACAGAGGATGCGGGGTTAGTGGCGGATGGCGAAAGAGACAAAGAGATGATATTTATCATCAAGAGAGGGGCTGGAGTTGATTACGAACAAAAGATAGACTCGCCATTCATTGAAAGCGATATTCGCCGAGATATGCCAGGAAAATCTTGGAAGGAAATTCGATGCGAGTGCATTAACCACATCATTGCAAACGACGACGATTTGCTGTTGGGCTATAACGAGGAGGATGACGAATTTGCAGAGATCGACCCATATGAGGATGTCAACTATTATGTATGGCCTCCCCTGTACCACTTCATGACCGAATGGTAAAGGTATTGGCATTATCTTGACTTCATCTTCTGTCGATAGTACTAGCGTGCCCAAAAAAAAAAAAAGAAAACCCCTACTCAAGAATTATCAACAGAAACGCGACTACGTGTGATTTACGGCGTATATTAACTAGTAATAACCTTTTAAATGGTTCATAGAGATCCTCACCCTTAACCAAGACCGAGGTATAGGGAGCGTATGCCCAATCACTGTATAACAAGTTTCTTTCCAATGAAGACCATGGACACTAGTAAACAATCCTAATCATCCAATCCCATCTACCCAGAATATGATCTTCTAGTGTGCGAGTTAGGCGGATTTAGCGCTCAAAGCAGATCAGAAAGCTGCATGCATCCCTATTGTTCGTCCCATTTTCAGTAAAAGACGAAACCCTTGTCTGTGTTTAAGGCTGTGATTGGCCAGAGAGAGGGACCAGAGTGGGGTGAGGTAGAAAGCCTCTTTCAGTGAAAGCGGAGACCCCTGTGGGGCTGGGAGAAGCACCGGCGGCAGCATACTATGCGGGGTAAGCGACATAGCGTCGACAGGAGTAAGGAAAGAGTCAAGTGAAAGAGAATTTCATTGAAAGAGGCGAAGGTGATTAGCAAGAAAAAAAACAGCTAGTAGTAGAAAAAGAAAGTTCAATAGGAGAGGAGATTTTTTTTAAGAGAGAGACACCTAAAGAAATAATAAAAGAAAATAGGAAAATAGCTAGGAAAAGTAAAAAATAAACAGGGATAGAAAGAGATAAAAAAATAGAGATAAAGAGAGGTACTGTAAAGCGCGATGGAGCTAGCCGGCCCAAAACCCTTTGCATCACTGACCAGTTGGGCAGTTTCTGAAGCTCTTGGGGAAAGAGAAAACAACCTCGGTCTCTTGACGTTTTCTTGTTTTGATGCAAACCCTGCCGAAGGCTTAAAAGCGGTCAGCTTGACCGGCTGCAGCCACAACAGCCCGTTTGATGGTGTAAGCAAGGCAGACTTCGACACATGCTAGTCCGTACACAGGGGCTTAATAGCGGGCAGCCGACCGCCTAACTGGTGCACAGGGCGTCCGGGCGTGCAGTGACACTTGCGACAAACGAACAATGCAGGCTAGCAATTCGATACAATGGGAGCGAAGGGGCAATCATTGGCTGTCGTGCGTTCCTCAGTTGTGAGGTGACAGGCTTATCTGCCCATCATGTCAGCATGAAGTCGTCGTTAAGCACACCGGCCCGCTCCGCGGAGATCGCTGAGTCCTGGCTAGATGATCTGTATTGCCGATTCGCCTCCAAAGAAGAAAACCTCCTGCTGCATTACAGGTGTTGGCTGTAACCGAGCTTTCTCTCTCGCCTTATGATAAATACCGACGAGTTGCTTTATGTATGGCGACAGATAAGGTGGATGAAACTTGCAAGATACGGCAGTTTTTTAACTTGGATTTCTCAAAAGTTATTAAACTATTGCTGGCTGGAATTTAAACCTGCGGCAACGCTAACGCAGTTATGCACTTTGCCAGCCGTATTGCGCATTGCCTCTGTCGAGCTGAGGTGGCTACCTGCAAGTTTGCAGGGGCATCCCACCAATTGTCATACTCGAAGGAGGTCCGAGCGCTGATCGTTGACCAAATGACCTTCTTTATGTTTCAAGCGACATAATCTGACGTGGCATAGGGTCCGGGGAAGGGAGGTGATTCTGTCGTTACAGCCTGATGCATCTTGGCATTGTTGATCAGACCATTGCTAAGTGGGACTCTGATCACAACAGCGTGTCCGCGATTACTCCTTAAACAGTAATATTAAATATCAGAAACTTTATGACTAAAGCTTAAGTAATAATATAGCTCTAACGTGATTCCATTACATCTGGCCAATATTCTGACACCCTGTGAACTGCCACTATACCATTCTGAGGAGCATTCTTCGGCCTTCGTTGTTTTGAGCAGTAACAGCAGTACCTATGCCGCAAATCAGTGTTGGCTCGTCTTTATGAATTTATTTACCTCGAATCAAACGTACCCTAACCCAGCGGCGAATACCAAACCTGCTACACCGCATCCCACGCCGATGCCTATCTTCTGACTTTTTGTCAGGTCTTGACTTGCTAGTAAGTACGAGTAGGGAAATCATTCGGGTTGAAAATAGCTAACCTGCGATTGGCCCTGCCCCTTGATCTTGTGTTGGCTCAGGAGCAGCACTTATAGTTGGAGTTGCAAAATCTGTCGTCGGATCAACAGTTATGGTGCTAGGCTGCTCAGCACACATGTATGAAGTCTTGGGTTCCTGTGGCCATAACAGAGTAGCGCAGAACGGCCTTGTCCCAGCACTAAAAATAGAGTCAGGGCATTCCCCAAGTTCAGGATCGCTGTTAGATACTCACCAGGACAGGATCCGCGGATCCGTCGTCCTTGTTCCCAGTGGAGTATTTTCGTCATAGCAGTCAGTATATATATCGCAATTCCCCTCCCCATAGCAACAGCCAACGTATTCAATCGATTGCCTACTCAAGGAGGTGCAAGTGCCAAATTCAGAACATGTAAAAGGCTCTTCTATTTTCTTTGTCAGCAAACAAAACATATGGCAGATGCATGTTAGGTCTTGCCATTAATATATGCACAGGTGTCGAAGCCAAACTCCTGTCTCTTAACTTTGATGAGTTTGGTGGGACCTGATGTGGGTGGTGCGGTGATACGAGGCGCGGTGTTGAGACACCGTGATAGAGAAATGCTTGTGACACAGTTAATTGTAGCAGGCTTAGATTCGACAAAAGCTGTAAGGTAACCCAGAGCCATTATCAAGGAGACTTTATATGTTCTAGAATGACTCTGCATGCTGAAAAGCTGAGAAGCGTCCAGTATTGCTCGGTGAAACTTGCAAGCTTGCGTTGCGAGATAAGCTGGGATGTCGGTCAGGAGGTGTAATCGGACAATACTGAAAAAATGGTGGCTTAGTATTAGTTCTGGGGAAATCTTATGCTAATACCCACAATGGGCTTTCTCGGAAATGGCAGAACGGGTTACCAGTCTACCTCGACCTGAGCGCCAGTTTATATGCGTGGCTACCACTACTACTGTTTTTTTTCTTATTATCATTAGCTATGCTAAGTCTAGATCCGCCTGAAGGCGTATTTTGTGGGGTTAGAATGCCTTACGACTACTAGCGCTGATAAAGTCTTGAGGCTCTATTGGATGGTCTAGCGAGGCGTGCGGAACCGGTGATCAGTCTGCCTCCGCCTGAGTGCTAGTGTATATGCGTGGCTTTCACTATTACTATTTTTTCCTTATTGTCATTGGCGATGCTAAGTTTAGGTTTACTTTGAGGCGTATTTTCTACAGCGAGAACGCCTTGTCACTCCCAGCACCAACGAACACGTTAGGCTTAATTAGATGGTCTAGAGAGGCGTGGTGACATGTGGCTTGACCTCTACTGCATCATTTCATCATCATTTCTCGATTGATTAATTGTGGGTTTAGGGGAAAGTTACGACTTCCATACTTATATTGAAGCATTGAGACATGCATTCAGGTAATGAGGGACATCAACATCAGAGACATGGGTGCAACACCTAACTGCACAAGGTTGCTGTCACTGGGCGACTTCAATGAATACATCGGACAGCTAAGAACCGAAACAAATTTTGTTACGAGTAACCTTACTCTATGCCGAAAGGAAATTTGCATTACGATTTGGGGTGATGGAAATCCCGACATCTCAGGTATTGGGGTACGCAAAACTATACCCTGTTATTTGGCTGGCTTCATGTCGACTTGCTTACAATGGTAGATTTCGATTGGTTATGTCTTGGAGATTACTCTTGGACTCGGACTTGCGGTAACAGCCATGACTGCACGAACGAAACGAGGCCGAAAGTGGGCATTCTTGCAGTTCGTGACGTCGGCCGGCTTAGAGGCATTCTTCGACTTTGCGATCTATTTTGCCCTATCTATCATTATTGCATCCATCGTCGTGCTGGTCAATAAGGACTTTGGTGTATCGACTTCCGGATTTGGTGCCAGCGAAGCAGAAATTGCCCTGGCCATGTCAGTTACCTGTGTATTGCCTTTGATCTATCCGGTCGGATTGCTGCCCTCCTATCTATCGCATCCCGAACACTCACAAGAACCAGCATTCGGTAGGAGCCGTGAGAGCAAGAGGAATTCATATAATTTCCGCTTGCTTCTATTCTCTTTGTTAGCGGTCTTGTTTTTTTATCCGTTCGTGTCTCAGGCGATACACAACTGGGCACCGTCACGTATCGGCAAAGGTAAAGGTCCTGGGGGGGAGACGCTAGTGACGAATGAGGAATTCAAAAGGGTCCAGGAAATGTGCTTCGGCACCGTCAACTACCTTGCTTCCTGGGAGTCCCAGTTGCTTGCAGCAACAGAAATGGCAGCTTCTCTGTTGATCTATCTCTTTATGATTTGGCACCTGATCATCGCACATATCCAGAGGATGGACTCCGATGAGGAAGATATAGGCGGGATTACTGGTGGCTTGTTGCTAACTAAGGAACGAATGGAGATCATATGGAAAAGATCCAAGCCTTTGAGGGCAGTCTACCTTTTGATCCCAGCTGCCTTAGATGGGATCTTGCTGTATTGCATCTTTCGTCTCCGAAATATTCAGGCACAAATGGCGCAAGGACTAGGAAGACAGTATGCTGGTAATGAATGGGGTTTCGGACAGATTGTTAGTATAGTTATGTTTATCCCTGTACTGATGGAAATGGCTTTTACTGGATGGACATGTCGTATATTAGTTTTACCTTAACTTAACTTTCTACACCCCTGTTACTATACCCGGTCCTCTTTTAGTGAAAATGGAACTTTGCGGTACATATATATATATCTATGATGGCTGGCGGGGTCAGGGTTGACCTCTGCGCTCGAAAAGAGCAAAAAAACAAATTTCGACGCAACATCTCCCAACAGTAGCGGTATACGAGCCAAAAAGGGCACCATACTGTACCGGTAACTTCCAAAAAATCATTCAACTGAAGAAATAATATTTTTTCATCTGGGGCGACCTACGACGGGCAAAAATGTATGTATGTATGTATATTTTTCGTCCGGGGGCCTACGGCCCCGAAAGTCCCCTACTGGGGCACAGGACGTGCTAAGCTAGAGAAGTCGGAATCTATCTACACGCTATTTACAGAAATACTATTGGCTACAAAGGATTGGTCATTCGCCACGCGGAATTAGTCTTCACCTCGGCATCTATTTCTGTAAACACGTCAGTAGAACGCACTCTATCCAGCATATCATCGGCACAAATGGCGCATTCTATCGAGCCTGTTACCCGTCAGCGGGATGACAAGGCGCGGCTGGCATATAGCAGCCGCTGATGAAGCCTGGTTTCAGGAGAGCTGAGATCAGCCTGTGCGTGTGGCAGCTTAAGACTGCCTCAGTAGTGGTCATGGCCAGATGAAGGGCGCCGGAACGCCCTTCGTCTGGCCAAGAACAGGTAAAATAGAAAGAGAGAGATTGAACAAAGGAGATGAGTAGAATATAAAGAGAGAAAGAGAGATGTGAGTGCTTCTCTGGTCGTCGTCGCCTAATGGCGAGGGCATATCTTTCCAAAGAACGCGCTGTCCTTAGACAGGTCGATGAATTTGGTGAAGTCTTTTCCCATTGCTAGATTAACTGCTGCGTTCGGTGAGGGTGTGAGCCTCACTCGACAACGCGGCGGTACTTTTCTGCAATAGAAGATGTGATCTGGTGCTTTGCGTCGGCCACATGAGCAGACCAGGCGTGTGTTGACATGGTCGAATTTTTCGTGGTATGCGGCGAAGTCCCCGTGGAGGGATCTCGCTGCCAGCAGATGGTGCAAGGCTGCACGTGGGAGCGACAGCTCTGGCGGGCAGCCTGTGGTCGCCATGAGATTGAGTCTCTTGTACTGCTCAGGAGCCGAGGCTGACCACCATGCTTCGAATGCTTCTTTCGGTTTTTGTCTTGCGATCCTCCGTAGGTAAGCTAGCGTCGGCTTAGCACCTTCAGGCTCAGGGAGCGATGATGCCGCTTTTGCCAGTTTGTCGGCCTGTTCGTTGCCAGGGATGTCGGAGTGTCCTGGTACCCAACGGACGTGGATGGCGCCATGCGATGTCGCCAGAGCCTGGAACTCGAGAAATACGTCTTGAGAGGAGTCAAAGGGTGTGCCTCGTAAGCACGTGGCAGCTGCCAGGTTGTCTAGGCATATGTAAATGTTCTGTGTTGCTAATTCTCGCAGGTTTAGGGCAGCCTTCAGGCCCTCTAATGCCCCGGTAGCTTCGGCGTCGAAGACCTCAGCCGGCCCAAGGCGACCTGATCCGTCAGCGATGGGAATGTTGTTCTGATGAATGGTGAAGCCGTAGCTCGCAGCTCCTTCCGAGGACAGAGAGCCGTCCGAGTATACAGCCAAGGTGAGGGGGTCGAGTGACTCGACCCAATGGGAAAAGGCGTCGGCCGATTTGTCTTTTGACGCCATCTGAAGCGGAGGCAAAAGCTCTGGATGGAAGCGTCGCTGGACGAGTTTCGGTCGCGCGCACGGCGCAAGGAGCTCATCTGTACGTCGAAGACGTGTTCGGAAGCTGCTTTCCGTCTGTGCTTGATATCTTCGTTTGATGAGGTCGTGGTAAGCAGGTTGGCAGGGCGGGCGCGTTCGACTCGCCAGAGGGTGAGCCTCGTCAAGCGACTTGAGTCGGGCGGAGAATCTAAGTCGCCTTGCATCAAGCAGTTGGTCAATTGGTGGTATCCCACTTTCTCTATGCAGGATGGTGGTGGGCGTCGTCTTCCAGACGGGAAGTATGGCTCTCATGGCCTGGTTCATGGCCTTGCTCATTCTCTGTAGGAGATGCTGATTACTCGATGGCAGATCTTTCATAGGCTGTGTCCACCGCGGCCTGGTCTTGCCCGGGTACCACGCCTCGGATCCGTGAAGTAGAACCGGCTCGACGCAAGCCCTGACAGCACTTCGTACAGCACTCGGCAGAGGGCCGTGTATCGTGTTGGTCAATCCTCGCAGGTGATATGCCACTGCCTTCGCTTTGGCCGCCCACTTTTCGACATGGATCCGGAAAGATAGTCTGCTGTCCAGCCAGATGCCTAGCCAGCGCAGAGCTGCTTCGGGATGTTTCTCGACGTCGCCGTGGCGTACTGCCGGGGTAGTCCTGAGTTTGCTACGGGAGAAGTGCATGACTTCGGTCTTCTTTGGGTCGAAAGAGACGCCATTTGCCGCACCCCAGCGCACCATCTCGTCGATGGAGCTAGACGCCATAATAGAAGTTTCCTCGACCGTGTCGCCTATGGACAGGATGGCCGTGTCGTCTGCGTAGCCGAAGCGACCCTGGGGGTTACTCAGTCGGTAGATTGGCTCGGTGTAGAGCAGAAAGAGAATTGGCGATACCGGCGACCCCTGAGGGAGGCCGCACAGAAGGGGAGAAGAGGGCGTGACGGTGTCTTGGTATCTGACACGTGCAGACCGGCCGTCCATAAATGAGCCAGCCCAGCGAGCCAAATGGTGAGGCCAGCCTTGTTGTCGAAGTCGCAGGACGAGCCTATTGCGCATGACGGTGTCAAACGCACCTTGTATGTCCATCGTGACTAGTGTGACGACCTTGTTGCGTGCAAACGCTTCCTCGATGTCGTGGATCAGGGCGGTCACCAAGTCTGTTGCCGACCTCTTGGGGAGCGCTCCGGCCTGCTGAGGGTGCAGGACGCTGAAGTGAACAGCTGCCCAGGCTAGACGGCGTGCGATCAGCCGTTCTAGTCCCTTACCGAGGCAAGAGAGTAGAGAGACGGGTCGCCAGGCCCGAGGCGACGTGAGATCACGGCGTCCGGGTTTGGTGATCATGACTACTTCTGCTTCTTTGAACGGTCTCGGATGGTGGCCTATAGTGAGGCATCCTTCGAACAAGCGGCGGACATGTGTCCCAATGACGTGCCACACGGCTCTGAGAAGGTTGACGGTGATGTTGTCTGATCCTGAAGAAGTATTGCCTGTGTGGAGGGTCGCATACTGCGCCTCGTCCAGCGAGATTTCGGGTGAAAATGGAATCGATCTAGAGGCAGAGACTGGTGCCCAAGGAGTGTCAATGTCGTCATCTACAGTTCGTCGTTCTAGTGTAGCCTGTCGGAGTGCATTGGCTTTGTCCATCTGGGTCTCATAGACGACATTGTCGACCTGCAGGGGCGGGGGCTGAAAAGCGCCCGGTGATTTCAGCCATCGGACAGCTTTGAAGACAGCGCTGCTGCTGGAGAAGCTATCGATGAGGTTCCGCCAGTACTGACTTTTGGCCCGACGGACTATACGATGAAAGTCTCTCTTGGCGATCTGGACATCCTGGTTAAATCCAACAGGGTAGAGTCGTCTGATGGCTCGGAAAGCAGCCACAGCGACGGCGCACTCTTCCGTCCACCAGGGGGCTGGCCGTCCGCCTTTCCGCGCGGGCCGGCCAGCTGCCTTGGCTGCTGATGTTAGTAGGCATACAAGTGAAGACGCAAGCTCGTCCAGCTCTTTGGAGGTCGAGCCTGTTGCGGGGATTTCCGTGGGTCCCAGCTCTACGATCTCGACGAATCGTTTAAGCTCGTCTTCCGTCGTCACTCGGATCTTTCCCGGCTGCGATGGAGTTGCCTTGATGTCAGGAAAGGTCAAGCTGAGCGTGAAATGGTCCGAGCTAGTGGCGAGATGGTCCTCCACAGTAGCTTCGGCCAATGGCATGTTGGTAAAGGCCAGATCAATCGTGTTTCCATGTGGGTTTGTCGGTATATCTGGAGTGTTGAGAAGGTCGAGGTCATTCTCTGACGCCCAGCCTGCAATCTCTTGTCCGCGATTCGTAGCTTGGCCCGTCTGCCAGCCATTATGTCTGGCATTGAAATCGCCAGCAACTAGGCAGCGCTCCGGGACGGCCCATCGAAGCAGCGCATTCAGGGCATCCCTCTCGTCGTTCTGACGGTAGAAGTTGACTATCGTCATGCCACTGATCGTGAGCCAGAGAATATCTCGGGTCTGAAAGGGCCGGATCTGG
>JAAOAT010000787.1:0-36663 GCA_013186855.1 Fusarium ramigenum | reverse complement strand
ACAGCTGCGCTTTGTTTCAAGGTGCACAACAGCAGGGAGAGAAAACTCTAGAGAACGCGATCGAGGATGCGGGCAACGCAAAATTGCTTTCAAGATTTGCTTCTGTACAATTTGTCGATTTTTTTTTTGGACATCTCTAGAACAAAGTGGTAATACAAAAACAAGAAGGCTCCATTCCGCGCCAGATACGTCGCAAAAATGCATGCTTCGTCGTGGACTTCTTCAAGGCCACGGGGCTGATTCGAATGATGTCCGCCTCAAAAATCGCCCAAGAAAGCGCAAAAGGGTTGATAGACGTTGGAAGAGACTTGTCGGACCAGCGACATTTCTCTTGGTGATTTATTCTGACGATGCTGGTGGATTTGGTGGTCTAGTTTGGTTGTATGTGCAGCTAACCTCCCGCTAACCCCTAAGCTAATGCGGGCTATATGTCCTGCTTCTGTCATTCATAAGCGGGTTCCACCCCTCCCCGGAAATTCATGCCTTCAAGGCTGCTCTTGAGGCTGCTCATCTCGTCCTCGAGTTCCAAAGGCGAACAGTCTCGCTTCGCCGTCTCAAAGTCTACCAGAACCACGTCATGCCCATCCCGCACAAGAAAGTTATGTTTATTGATATCGCCAAGCTTGATACCGAGCTCATGCAACCGGCCCAAAGCCTTCTTGCAGTCGTCGATGTCCGCTGGCCCGGCGGCTCTCGCGCCTTCCACCCACTCAGCGACGAAGCCAACCACGCGCCCATCTTTGCCCTCGGTGAGATGGCCCAGAAAATTAGGACCCACTCCGCTGTCACTAATCCATTGATAGGCGGCCGTCTCAACCTCAATGGAGGGGATTTCCCAGGGCCAGACCGCGAGTTTGATGAGCACGGGTTTGCCGCCTTTAACTTCGGGATGCGTTGAGGCGTGGACTCTTTGCCTCACTCGCTCTTGTCGCGTGAATTCCAGCTCGTTGAGCTTCACGGGATGCCAACAGTTCTTTACCCCGGCAAGTTGTACTGTCTCGGTCCTGACGAAGGTAGCCTTCCCCGTCTCGGGATCCCTAGCTACGTAGCCGTGGTTCCAATCTCCAGTTGGAAATGGTGGGAGGAGCTCGCCAAGCAGGATGGGCTCGAAAGTGCGGTCGTCCTCGGCCCCGCGAAACGTGCCTGGCGCTGTGGATATGTACTTCACATGTTGCCCGTCGACGAGGAAGCGATAATCGCTATCGTTCGTGTGGTCGTCGTCGTCGATGAGACATGCGAGAAGCCGGACGTTGGTGTTCCTTTCTTGAGGGGCCATCATTGCGGAGAAGCGGTGTTGAGGCGATAGGAGATGGCTGCCGATCGGTAAGGAGGTGCTCTGGATGCAAATGGCGGCTGCGCAGCATGACTACTTGAGAAGGCGTGATCGGACAGGAGCTGTTGAGAACTGGATGGTGCGCCGAGCTGAAAGATCAGAGCCTGGAGCGCGAGACAATAAAATTGCCTATGGGGCTCAGCGATGCCGTGCTCCGGCTGGCGGAATAGACTTTAAAAAGGAGAAGTGTGAGTATACGCGCTGTGGAAGTTGGTCTCTGATGGCGGGCTTGCATCTCCCAGGAGTTGTAGCCAATCAACTTGTCCTACGTGCCGCCCAAGGTGAAGTGCGTGCGTGGGCCACTGTTAGCACTCCCAAGGACCCAGAGCCAGCAGAAGGGCCAAACATCTGCTAGCCAATGGAATTATATCAAGTAATCTTACCGCGCTGGGTAATCTTCGCGCCCTAGTGCGCCTTGCATAGCCCGGCACATCTGGCTGGGAATTGCTACTACCAGGGAGCAGGTGCATGTTGTCCACAAAGGGACTTGATCTTCCACACCAGGGCCGGTCTATGTGGAGAATATGCAAGAAAGCAAGCGCCACCGCATGACATTATTGCCGCGCGCTATCTGAACAGTTTCCTGCTCAGAATAAGATATCTATATGTAGCAAATGAAATATATAAGCATGGAGATTGAGACGCTCCCAGGCAGGAGCATCATACCAGTGAGCAACGGCGACCTTGAAAAGCGAGTACCCAGTCGATATCCCCCCATCTACCTCCAAACTGTGTGCCAGTGTCTCCGAATACACAGGTAAGTTGAAGTTCCTCATTACTGAACGGCTTCAGACCCTTATGATCTCGGGATGTAGATACTGACCTTGGCGTCTTGACTCAGACCCAATTCGCGTGACGCACCTAAGCCTTGTTACGCCGCAGAGTTACAACATTACGCGACACAGCACTCTAGATACTATGTGCGTCCAGACCTACCGCAAGTACACCTGCGGGTGCAAGAAGCCGGAGGAGTTCAAGCAGTGTGCGGCGCGTCTGGGCACAAACGTCAAATGTAGTCCGGTGACAAAGGAGGACCTGCCTGACTCTGTGCATATGTGTAGCAAGCACATGGTGAAGGAGGGAAAAGACGAGATGCACCGCTGAGGATGTGTGATGGCGACACGTTAGTGGCAGTCTGTCTGCGGGTTGGGCGAACGCCGGCGAGTGTATCTAGACTGTAAGGGGCAATATCAAAGGTGCTTTTCTTAGAGGCTAAGTGCAGAATTCTAACGAGATTAATCCCGCCCACGGGTTGAAGATGAGATTGATCTCCCTGTCAGACTTGAGTGACATGCATGAACCTACCGGGTATCCTTGGCGTCTCCCTCACCGGCCCATACCTCGCAATGTGCTCCAACACCTCTTCTCTTGTGTATTTGATCCTGAAATGCTTCATCGTCTCCTCCTTCTCCTCCTTACAGCCAAGACAGAAGTATCCCCAGTCGGCCTGCCGGCCAGAATCAAACAGATACGGTGCGGTGATGATGGCCATGAACCGCTGAGGTTCCCTAGTGGTCTTGTCCAGCTTTGGAAGACCTGAACCCGCCAGGTCCTGAATCACTGCCTGTCGGTCGAAGAGTTGAAGCCGCTTTCGCACCAAATTGCCCCCGTCACTGGTCCAGGCGGTACAGTACCGCCCGGGCAGGCTCAGGATGCTTGGGGGATTCGCCGCACGTAAGCGCTGGCGGCTGGTGATGGCACTGCGCTGCTGCGTCCCGTCGGGAGTGAAGAAACTCGATGCGAGGCCGATTGTGAGGGGAAAGTATTCCAGCCGCCGGGTGAAGCAGAAGTAGCATACTCTACGGCAATCGATGAGGTAGAGATGGTCACCAAAGCGCTCGCACGTGGAGCATCGGGTTGTGCTGAGAGTTGTGTACAGTACATCGCAGTCAAATGCGTCTGCCTGGATGCTGAGAATGGCGCGGATGATGTCAGGGCAATGCTTGACGATGGCGTCGTACTGGGGGATCGAGTCGACGAGTTCCATCGCGCGGCGGTTGACGCGGCGGAAACGAGTAAGCGACGGAAGGTCAATGTACAGCAGGACTTGGATGAGAAGTTCTGCTGGAAGCTGGTCGAGTTGGCCGGCGGAATAACGCGGGGGGTTGGACGCGTCGGTGAATCGCCCTTTGTCAAGCGGACACCGTGTCACCAGCTGCGCATCGTCTAACGTGTTGTCGCAGATGCTTTGCTTTGTATAGGTCGTAAAATCGGACAGATTAGGGCATGTTTTCTCCATCGCGAGCTTGCTTTGAGACCAAATTTCGAGGTCTAAAAAAGCTCGATGAATGGCCGCGATACTCTAGCAGCAACGCGCCAGTCTAGCTATTGCCTGAAGCGGTGTCTGGCGGCAGAATAGGTGAGACTTCGACTGGGACTGGGACTACGTCTTCTTTTTGCCTTAGGCATCATATTTGGCACCTGACCGAAAAGGCCAACCTCGCTTCAGGCGTTCCAGGTCCTAGATTTTTTGGTTAACTCACATGGCCCAATCAATTTGCGCGGAGCCTATCCATTAATGATATTCCAAGGAAAAACTTTTCGTGCTACATGTCCAATCGGAGTCTTGTCATGGTAGTAAGCGGATCCTTGAAACCCGCCCGCCATCTCATATCTCCCAGCGCCGCGGTAGAACAAGACAGAGCGCCCAAATACATAAAACAGTATCTAACAAATCGAGTTCACTTTCTTCTAAAACAAACGAGGATTCATGTTGCCAGTCTTATATAACTATGATCGGCTTGAGCTATGCAATAGCTTATGGGACTTTATGAACCAACACGGCGTAAATGAAACATGAAACTCACAAGCCCGCATCATCCTCTCTACCCCGCAGCTAGCTTTTTACACTCACCTCCACCGATTCTACGATCGCCAACTAAAGAAGAGCTTGCCTCGGAATGGACAAGAGGGAAGGATGGAGTACTGCGAGCCCTGCAACCGATCCTTCGTTGACCCCCATGCGCTCAAACAGCATCTCGAAAGCAAACACCCAAATACTTACTGTTTCCGTTGCAAAAAACACTTTTCACATAGCAGTGCTAAGCAGCAACACATCACAGACTCTTCCTATCATCATATCTGCTACAACTGCCCTCAAAAGCCTGATTTCGATTCCGAGTCAAATCTGCAGAATGTGAGTGCTATTTCCTACTCCTAGTTGTTATGGTTGCTAAGGATCCATCACAGCATTATAAAACCCACTCGAAGAAGACCGTGGAGTGTTTGGGCTGCTCTAGGGTATTCATCTCTGACTCGGCGATGGTGTTGCGCCTTGAAGCTGGCTACTGTCAGTCTGGTGCAGATGAAGACTATGTCACCGAGTGTGCGCTTGAATGCTATCAGTCTGGCCAATACACCTCAGATGATCCAGCCTTCGACTTTCAGTGCCCAGCCTGCGGCACGCCTTTCTCACTTATGAGCGCCTTGTTGCAACACGCTGAAAGTGTTGTTACTTGCGATGAGCATTTGGAGAGGAATATGTCGCTAGGGAAATTCTTGCACTATTTGCGCACGTGCATGAGAAAACTCTGATGGGTAGGGTTCTACGCCAAGACGTACTGAAATGGATGACTGGGTGAAAACACTGGCCTTGAGCAGATTACATGCTCCATCGGGGGTTTCTTGGTCTCCAGGTGGAGAGTGGTAAGACTCGGCAAAGAATTTCAACTCTTATCGTCCCGGGGCGTAGATAAGCTCAATAAACTAATCAATTCATGTGCGGAGAAATTGTCGGATCCCATTTGATCAATTATCAGGGTCAGCCGTTGGTCTTGGATCCTGCGTTCACGAATGCCTCTTGAAAGAAATCATGCTGGATACATTCCATTGCGCTTACTAGTATCTGCCTATGAACATTAGGCAAGCAAGTCAAGCCAGCTTACATCCTCTCACAAAGCCTTATGAGATGCGGCTGTCCACGCACCGACCGTTTCCGTGGCATGATTACAGTTCATCTGCAATCCCTTGAGGCCTAATAGTAACCATGGCTTTGTTCCCCACGGTGGATGTATATACTGCCGTCACTGCTTGTCGAGGAAGCTAGTCAGTATGCTGTTACATAATCCCTCCACCAGTGCAACACTCACCTGTTGAAGTACACGTAGTAGCCATTATCGTTAGTCCAATAGTGACTTCCCTACCGCATTTTAGGTTCTGACATCCTTTTTTGAGGATTCTAGAGCTTACTCTGTAGTTGACGCCATGCCTTAGATTGAGTATTGGTCTTCGACTCCGAAGGAGGAATGCGAAAAGAGCACCTTTCTGTCTCATTTTACTCCTCGTGACTCGCGATTTGTCTGGCAACAGTGGCAACAGGATGAACGAATTCAGACGCTCGTTGGTGAACGGGTTATAAATTCTATGACGAATGTTGCCAATTCAATCTTTTTATACTCGTCGCAACGGCAGCGCGCACTCAACCAACTATCAACAACATATTGGCCAGCGTTGTGGTTTACCAGTCCGGCCTCGATCTGGCGAGACCAATCGTGGCTATGGTTGCTTGTAGTCTGCACACAACACGTAAAGTTTCCTCGATAACTATGGGGAGTTGTCCATCTGCTAGCCTACGTCTCATGTATTTGAAACTTTCGCGCCGTCAGCTATCAGACATCTTAGCTTGGTAGGGCAAGCGCTCGTTATTCGAAACAATCCCGTGCGGGGAAGTCAGGTCGCTGTTATCTAAAGGCGAATGAGTTTTCGGGGACGATCTGGCCATCCTTCACTGCCTTTTTGAACACAAGAAGCTGTTGGCAGTTGATTATGTGGTAAGTGTGACAGAGTGATGACTGCCGAGATCTGGAGAAGGCGTCTGCAGGTGAGGGCCAGGCAAAGTTGGCCCACTGCGTCAGTAAGGAAGGAGAAAAGTTGAAACAGTAGCTCGGATGGCAGGCGAACGAAAGGTGAGGAGAGATCGGGTAGCGCAACTTGTATAGGTCAACTTTGTAAAAAGGATAGGTTTTGGCTCCTCGTTCTGCATTGTGCACGACATGGAAGTCGTTCCGAGCTTCTTGTTGTCCTATGCTGTTGTGTGTCTTGAAACAAAGCGCAGGGGCTCTGGTGTCAGCCCCCCCGCTACAGCGGGTATGCACTAGCACGCATATGCTAGTGCATTTAAACCGGCGCCAATATGCCTGGGCGTGCCTAACTACCAGCTAACTACCAGCACGGATGCGGTGGCCCATAGGACGCCCTAGTGCTTACAGTACAGCCCACGACCTTCGAGGATACCTGAGGCAACATTCGGAGATTTCCACTGGACCTGCAGCGTTTTTCATTTGTCTCGTCCTGCACCAGCCCTTCCTTTTCACCCCGACCACACAAACAGACAGACCAAGTCAGGGGCGTTGATACAGAAGAGTGGGGTCAAGCCTCAACGCAATGGCATTAGTAGCATGTATCCTTGAAGAAACCAGGGCAAGTTCATTACACCAGGGCTAAGACGGAAGAGAAAACAAAGACGTGCGGGAGAGACAAGCAGCCAGGGCTTAGCGTGGAAAAGCAGAAAGAAAAAGAGGGGTAAAGGGTCCCATTCGATCCCCCCCACATGATTATCAGAGCCTTGCCACTTTGACGTGTTTGATCAAAGTCTGGCTCACCCTGAACCCGGCCTTCTTCAGGTACATCTTATTATTGAACCAAGTCATTTATTGAAGGCACATGACGCTCGGCTAATTTATCCTTATGGGTACGCTCAGCTGAACAGACTAAAGGCGACCATTCACGACGAAAAAGCCGCCTCTTTAAGAGCATCAGCCTTGGAGGCCCAAATTGGTCGGTTGCAACTGTAGCGCTATCGCTCCCTGATTTAGGGACACCATAGTATAGATGCCAAACATCCGATGGCGCAAACAATAGTTCAGAGTGGACATTTTGAGCTAAGACAAAGAGGGATTTAGATCGAGCTCTAATCGTAAAAAATTGAGAAAAAAGAAATAGGAACTCTTATCTGCAAATATACACACAATATCCAAGCTAGCTCACTATATACGCTCGTATAAACAGTGGTGGGCTGGGTCGGAGCACACGCCTTCTGGTGTTAGCACATGCTCGCAGTTAAGCCATTACACCAGTCGCTTTATATTAACATGTCCTATTGGTGTAGTTCTACTTTGCTGTACACGACGGAGAAATATTTATTTTCTTTCGTTTTCATCCAAGTCGGCTTGTGTGCATCTTTTCGTGCCTCACAGGCTGAATATAATGGTCTGCGTCGCCTTGTTGGGACTTAAAAGCCTGGATTTATGCTGGGTAAGGCCTATCCGTGAGACAACAAATCCCAAAAATGGCCTCCATCCCGCACACAAAGCAGAGCGAGGAGCCCGAAACCAGTCCTTCTTACGGTAATGGCCTATATATAGCGTCGAGGACCTATACTTAGCTATGAACCCGATTTTGGTATTTTGTTTTGTTCCGTTCTCGAAATGCACTCCTCTGGCGGGGCGTGCATCTGCCCTAAAACAAGAAGCAGATTGCTAACAAGCATGATCGAGCCAAAAACAGCTTCCTGAATACACCAAACTCAAAAGCAAAATTATTACCGCTGCGCTTAATAGAGGAGGTTTACTATAATTGTTATGTTCGCAGCTAATTACCTTACCAGTTTTATCTCTACAATCACAATGGCGGTCGCTGAGAACATCCGTGTCAGAAGGAGAGACCGGAGTAATGAGAACTTCAAGAAGAAATGGAGCACACTCAAGAATAACGGCTTCATTATCCACCACATCTATGACGCCGAAGTATATATTTGTATACGCCGGAAGGGCGAAAAGTATGAATTTAAGTCCACTGACAAAGCGTTACCGCTGTCCGACGAAGAAAAAGTCAGTCTCACTGATATAATATGCTTACTGTGACTAACAGAGGATGACAGAATGAAAGCTTCCCGCTACCTGTACTAGCGACAGCCGCGGATATTGCACGCCAAAGGGACGGTCAAAAACCAGTGAAGGGACAGGAGCAGCGGCAGGAACATAGCCCGGAATGGTCAGTGCTGATAGAGACCCCATTATCAGAGCCTCCTCTAGGCTCTAAAGCAGAGCCTGAAGAGGAATAACACAATAAATTATACTTGATCCTAGCTGCGATAATGCCCGGCAATCTAAGGAGTAAATGGGTCATCTACAGGTCACCAAGAGCTAGCGAGTTTGCCACTACAAGGCTGGGGAATAGTTAGATAAATTTAGCAGTTTCTATTTAATTTACTATCTGGAGCTAAATAATTTCATAATTTAAGCGTGTCTGCTGTAGGCCTACACAGGTAGTCGCTGGGTGTTGGCGAAGACATGACATGCACGCCTGAAAAACCACACGAGGGGCGGGATGCTCAACAGTTCAACATCAAAGAGCAAGTAGATGTACAGGGTAAATACACCAACATAAGGTAACCTTACTCTTTAACCGCCACTATCGATTTAGGTCTCACAAAGCAGCCTAAAGGCTAGCTGCGATACAGGTCGCCTGCAACAGGAACACATCAGTAGATCAAAACAAAGGCCAAGGTCTTTAATTAACTCTTGCCATCTTGACTGATCTAAAAGTTCCAGATACGCACTAACGACCTCCACTACGATATCCCGCAGAGGGCGATCCTCCTCTATTGTTGACTTGTAGACCTCGGATAGCGTGCAGGAAATCATCACTCTGCTAATGATGCTCAGCTTCGGCGTGGAATTTATTGAGGGCCAATCCTTTGAGGCCCTTGATGCCGTGTTGGTTGTTCTATCGGCGTTTCTCCTTCTCATCACCGTCTTCCATCGCCCGTTTTCTTATCTCATTTGCAGAAGGCCGCCTATGCACTGCCTCTGACGCCACTGGCTGCCCTGTCTTCCCAGGTCGTCGTGCCAGGCTACTGTTGACTTCGTGAGTGTTGGATGTCGAAGGCATGGTGCTAATGCCATCGCCAGCCCCAACCGCGGCCACAGCACCGAAACGACTCCTGTACCGATCTTTAGACACTTGTCGCGCTGTATCATCCGACAAGGATCCTATCCACTGCGCTGATCTGTTTGTTGACGACGCCTTCTTGACATTAAAGAGATCTGCGAGAGTCGTGATTACTACTTGATCGCTGTCACCATCAGCAATCATCTCTCCGACGGTGTAGACCTTTTGGTTGGCAACCTGCTCGGATGCAGTTTTGCACAGCTCTAAACACTGCTTTGAAGTTTTTAAGTCTCCCTCTAATTGTAGGTAGCCAAGGTCACTCTTGGGTGTCCCACTTGTTGCCATGGAGTCCAACCGTTCCTGAAGCCGGCCAATGGTCTGAGCGAGGTTGTCTCGACTCTCATTCAAGGTTCGGCGTATAAGCAATTGTGCCTCGAACAGACCCTCGCCATCAGCAACGGATTCTGAGAGCGGCTGATCCTTTAGGGATCCTTCCCTGTCTGCCAGTGAGTCGATGTAAGAACGAGCATCTTGGCAAATTCGGAGGCATTGCTCCGTCACAGCCCGCTCGTCCCTTAGGTCAGTGCCTGTATTCGAAGCGCTGATGCTTTTGCTTTCTCGGACAAGAAGCTCCATTTTTTCATCAAGGCGTTGTAGATTGACATTAAGGCTGTACATTGTATCCTGGATCGTCTCGTTGTATTCTTCAAGTACTTCGCGGGAGACTTTGGAAGTTTGCCTAAAATAGCAGTAGAACCAAGGTTAGTCATAGGATTCAAGTTGGCCAGGTTCAGAAGACTAACATAACGATAATACCTAGACCTACTGAGATCGTTGCCTTATATCCTGCTAACCTGTCCATGAACTCATTGATGTCGCCCGCCATAAACTCCATCTTGGCCCAATCTCGAAAGCCCATCCTGGACGTTCCACCGAATGCCTGCATGGCGGTCTCGAAATCGCGGCACAAGATATTGCATCTGCTGACGGGACCCTCCAGAAGGGCCCGCGTCGATGCTTCTGAGTCGACAGTTCGTTCCAGCACTTCCAGAATGTTATCCAGATCCTCAAGCACATGATGTAGCCTAGCAAGAGTCTTGTCGCGGCCTTTGTAGCGAGTAACGGTGTCTTTGAGTGATTTGATTGATTGAACCGCAAGTGGGACAATTGCCAAACCGATACCGGTGATGCTTCCAGGATCCATTGCAATATCTGTGATCAGTCGATTTCTGATTGGAACATAAATCGAAAGACAGAAGAATGTTGTAAGAGACTCAGATGTTCCAGTCAACCGTGAGGCAGCATTGTGGTGAAATACCTCATCCTCGCTCCATTCGACAGTTGCGATTGGCTCCTCTTAGCGCTCTGGTCTCCGGAGGTTCTTTACAGTTCTAGCCCCGTCTTGCCGCTTGTTTATAGACGTCTAATGTCCTCCAATACTTGAAGGGCCAAATCATATCAACTGGATACCCCTACTACAAGCATAGGGGGTCTAAATGGGTCAAGTAGAACACGATTTGAAGTGGACGCATATCCAAGCGCCTTGTTAAATATTGTGTTTAGGTTAGGGGGGTTGGGGCGTGCAGCGGGCCTGGCTCAGTGGCTCGTTCCTTATTTTGACTGGCTGCAGCTCAATCACTGATCTAAGCGCCGGGAGAGAAATACAGCTTTAATATCCGAGGATTCACCTTGTTTCACGTAGGACAGTAAGGATAGCTAAGGATGAACCGTTTCAATGACTCATTATGTTCCTGGGAATAATTCGATGCTGTTACATGTTTCACAAGACCTTAGGCTGTTCCCAGGACCAAGACATTGCTATTTACTTGTTTGACAACCCTTACATTGTTCTTAGAAACTAATTGATACTGCTTACATATTTGGTAGCTCCCAGGAACAATTAGTAACTACTTGCAGTGTTACTTAACATTCCTAGGAACAAATCGATACTGTTTACACAATTAGAGCATCTGTTGTTCCCAGGAAGAAAGTAATGCTGTTTACGTGTTTGATGAACTATGTTTCTGGGAGCAAGTCAATGCTGTTTTTTGTTTCTCGTTTGAGGATCTTTCGATGCCAGGTACAAGGAAGGTGGCACTGCGACTTGGGGTCATAGCGTTATACCAAAAACTTACATCTACTCGCTAGCTGTTATTAGGGGAGGGTATACCCCCAAGCTTGCGGCGGTTATTAGGCCAATGTCGTTGTCCTCTGTTGGTGTCTTCATCAGACATCTAGAAACCGGCTTTGCTCTCCTGTTTCTTGTATCATGCTCTTAGGTTAGCGGAAAGACAATTGTGCAAGGGATCAAAGTGGCCGCGTCATTTCGATTGTACCTAATTATAGAAAATTCATTGACGACTGATTGGACAGTCTTGGCGCCCTAATTATGCCGGAGCGGATGAAACGGGACCAGACCATTTTTCTGCCTCAGGCCAAGACTTGGCACCTCATGGGAAGGCCACTTTGCGCTTTTTACAGTACCTGTGCAAACCTGCTGATCGTCCAAAAACGCCCACTTTACCAACGTGGCTTTAGGCGTTCGGTTCCAGGTACATGAAAACCTATCGTGCCGTCCAATTACTGCCGAACGACCAAGCGATTAGAACGACCGAAGACCTGCGTATCTCGTCACCACGTCTTCAACTGGCCCCTATTAGCCGCCAGGTTTTGGCGCAGGACAGCGTGGTCATAGGAGGGCTATCCACCTTTGGTTGCTGCTGAACCAATGCTATAGGCTTGCATGTGTGGGCTTGGGCTAACAATTCGTTTGTCCACGGTTGAACACCTATCGTCGAGCCAGTGCAATGCTTTGAGACGTTTATGGAGACCTTGTTGCGCAAAAGTATTGGCCAGACTTGAGGCGCGCGGCAATCCCGTTGCATTCGTTGAGCGCCTGGCCTCGGTATGTTATATTCCCTTAATCTGATAGCCTCGTGTGACACGATAAACCGATAAATACCTTTCGTCAGTCGCTGTAACGAGATCAATTACACCAGATCAATTCAACTCACAAGATTTCTGTTCAATGGCTGAAGTTATTGGCCTTGTATCTGGTCTTCTTGCCTTGGCGACGTTCGCCCATAAGTCTGTCACCAAGGTTCAAGAAGCTGTGCAAAGCTTTCGAACCCTCCCACGTCAAGTCAGGGAACTCCTTTCAGAGTTAGCAGAGCTGAGTACGGTGCTCCAAGACCTCTCTCAAGCACCTGGCGGTGATATAGAAGTGGACCTTTCGACCCTCAAAATAACGCTGGAGCAATGCAGCCGTTCATGTGAGGAATTTGAGCGGGAGCTGAGAGCCTGCAGTTCGCGGTCTGGCCAAGATCGAGCTAGTTTTCGGGACTGGGCTAAGCTCACGTACCGAGGTGGCGACGGAATTGAAGGCTTTAGACAACAACTTATTGGATACAAGTCCACCATCATCGTCGCTCTCAGTTTTGCGAACCTGTAGGTATTCGCATTTACAACTGTAAACCATCATACTGATCTATCTGCCTTGCCCAGCCGCACATCTACCATCACCGTCGAAGCCATACAATCTTGCCGAGGATTGATCGAGACAACAACCATCGATTTAGAGGCGCACCTTGCAGATGTAAAGCAGAAGCTCGATGCTCTCGCTTGCCGGACCCTTGCCAGCCCTGAACCAGACGAAGTGACGATTAGATACATAGAAAACGAGCGCATCAGTACCGAAAAGGGCCTTCAGTTTTGCCTGCAGCTTTCTCAGCATATTGATCAGATTCAGCTTCAATTTGCCGCAGAAGAAGGGCACACTCCCAGCATTTTGGGCCCGCACCCAACTTCGAATATGCTTGTCAGCGAAGGACTCGGTGGCTGTAAGGATTACATTGGATTTGCACTCGAGCGATTGAAGAGACATCGCCAGAAAGTGTCTGAGCGAATAGGTGCTGGCTCGTCAACCACCGTATCACCAGATGATAAAATATTACTTGATAACCTGAACGACGAAGCCGAGGCCCTACGTCATTCCCTGAACCTCTGCTCAAATATCGACACCTACCTCGAGGAGAAGATTAGTAACATTGAGAACCATGCTGAAGGTGATGATACTATTCAGTTTATGGTCTCGACAGATGGCAAACCACTTATTGGAAAGAACCACGGCGTCGGCTCGAGACTCAAGCAAGCTGGAGGGCATTTTAAAGAACAATCTCTTCAGCAGATCTCCCAAGACTTCACCACAATCAGTTTGCATCAAACAGGAGGTAAGAAACAATCTAGAAATGCTTCTTCGCCAGCAGCCCAGTCAGAAACCACAACGGAATCCCTAGGCACACCATTCAACGGAAGAGGCTTCACTCTTACGCCGAAACCTGAAGTTAGATCGACTCCATCTTCTCGCTCTACGACAGCCTGATCAAGTTGGGGCACTATGTTATCGTCTGAATTGGCTACTGGAGAGCTTGGCTTTGTTGTTGATAATATGAAGAGATGGGGACTTATTCGAAGTCCAGCTCTCGAGATTGGCTTTAAGCCGAGTGTTTTGTGATTAGATCAAATATTGTGTATAATTTTGACAATGTTTCGTGGATAAAAAGTGAGTCACAGGTTTCAGTTAACAAAATAGCATATTGTCCTCCACCGGACTCGGCACCTCATCGAAAAGCCCATACCTGATGACCGTCCAAAAACACTGACATGGCTTCAGGCGTTCCGTCCTAGGTCCATGAATACCGTGCCGCCCAATTACTACCGAATGACTAAACGACTGAAACGACTGAAGACCTGCGTATCCCATCCACGTCAATAAGTGCCTTATAATAGCCGCGAGATTTAGGCGCAGGACAGTTTGATCGCAATAGGGCTATTCCCCCACCGTTGGTGGCTGCCGAATCAATGCATGCACTGGACTTGGGTGACCCAATCGTTTACCCACGAACCTTTATCGTCGAGACAGTACAATGGATTGAGACGTTTATGAGGGCCGCCCACGGTTAAGTATCGGCCAGACTCGAGGCGCGCGGCAATCCCGTTCATTGAACGCATCGTCTCGGTGCTTGCTCCTCCAGTTTTGCTCCACTTCTGGCTCATAGCATCAAGATCACTGGAGAGAGCAGCTTCCAGGGTGTTGGCTCCAAAGCCCACGCTGATCCATGATCACAGGGTCAGCTAGTACGGCAACCGACAAGGGTAATCCTTCTACTTGCTGAAGCAGGGCTAATTCACATTTTTATTTCTGCCTGCACAACCAGGTCGCGAAGTCCCCTGTCTTCTGGAGGGGTTGACTCGTAGACCACAGTTATGGCAAGTGGAAAGTCGTCCATACTCCATCCAGTAGTCACGGCGACATTAAACTTATTCTTGGACTGAGCCTTGAGTGCTGGGATGTCGTACTTGTCAGCAATCTGGTACATTTGGGCGTCAAAAACCATGGTGGAAGTGCCGTAAATATTACTGTAGTCGAATGAGTACATGAAACGAAGCATTGCTTCTACCACGCTTGCGTCGAAATCTTTGATGTCGATTTGCCTCTCAGAACTTTCCTTTAACACTATAAGCGGCAAGCTCTTGTTTTTAGCGAACGTGGAGAGTCTGCCATACCTTCCAGTCACCATTCAGTGCCTTGGCGAAACACTTTGAGTGGGCAGATATGATCACCCTGTGAGCCTTGAACTCTTGACCATCACAAGTGATCGTAACATCGGAGAGGGTATCCTTGTTGTAGTACCTAGCAGGGTGTTAGGAGAGGCAATTTATGATCAAGTAGCACACTGTACTCTTTCAAAGAGGAGAGGGATTTCTCTAGTCCTTTGGATGTCATCTTCAGAGGGTGTGAAGTGCCTGGACAAACAACGGATTGAAATGGAACGCAGATGCAAAACTAGGAAACATCTCTGCCCTAACCCCTTCATACTTTCTGGATGTTTTACCGTCGTAACTGGCTCTTGCGGGAAGAAGGTGCTCCAAAGTAGTACATTGTCCCCCCGTCAACAAGACATGAGATGAGTGTCGCTTCTTTTGTGTTTATAAGGATGCGCGTCGCAGGATCAGAGAGTTGCGCATTGGTAACTTGTGATGGGGGCCAGAATAAATCGTCCTTCGAGGGTCTGCCGCTCGAATGATTTGCGGGGAGGGTTGAAGATCGAGCACGCCTAGATTGAGCAAGACGAATAGAAGAAGCAGTGCGAGGCGAACAGGCAGGACGAGTCGATCGAGGTCGGAATTGACGAGGGGATATGTGTCGGGGACGAGGAGTTGGCGCGTGTCGCAGGCGCAATATCATGTCGACCATCCGCTGATCCTGATGAGCTCTGGTGGTTTGTTCAACTGGCTGCGTTGTTGTCCCCATTGTGACGCTGCGTCTTTTGCTGGAAGGTTGTGAGATTCTTGGCAGAAAAGTCTTTCCGACCTCATTTAAATAACGTGAATTACTCTAGAGGCTGGTTCCAATTTCGGACATGAGGACCGAGAACTGTTGGTTCTAACACCGCAGAATTGGTTAGTCTTAAGAAGAACCAACAGTTGGTTGCATTGTCCCCCTCGGCGGGGGCGTTCTTTCCCTTTGCAAGATGTACGACGGAATTATGTTGTATTTTCTTGCGCGGATTGAAATATGTGATCAAAGCCATTACATAGAGAAGCAAGGCTACTGCGTGAAGATCAATGCATTGGAGGTACTAGGCACCGAATCACCAGAAGAGACCTCATGCTAACGTAATGGGCCTCAGGCTAGAGTGGGTCTACTGCCAAATGGCGAACTTTGGTTTCTTGGGCTCCCCCCGTCTTGCCAAATCTATTTCTTGACACGCGTGCTTGAGATCACACATTCACGATGTAGTTTGATTTGCTTTCGGTGGATGGTGCTCCGCGCCCTTTGACACGAGACGAATTGGCGATACGCGCAGGTGGTTTCAGCTGTGCTGCCTCTCATGAAACGATTGGTCCACAGTGTACCTGCATTTATGACTTATCGATAAGGCCCCGCTTATTTGCAATGTCCCTAACCAGGTGAGCTTCATAGTAATTCTCACCCTTGAACATAAGTATTGCACTCTGCAGCTACCCGTCAAGCGTCCCAAACTGGCGAGGATGGTCGTGCTACCCAACTCTCAGCTTTCTGCGACAAAGTGCACAAGCAAAAAGAAGCGCCCGAGGTCAAGCGAACGCTCATACGACGATACCCAACTCATTACGAAGCGAGTGAAGGTTGACCATCCCGCAATTCCTCCTCCGCAATTTTGGGATAATCTCTCTCGACTTGCGTTAACCAAAAACGCTCTACGAGAGCTCAATCGCCGAACTACTCCCATATCTGCTTCGCACTCGTCCACTAGCAATTTACAGCCCCTTCCTCGTACGAGACGTGCTCTTGCCGCGCGATCAAAGATTCACACTCCCTCTGCGCAGGAGTTCCTCCGACAATCATCTCCAGTAGATCGAACTCGTGTCAAACGTTTCGCTAGGCACGGCGGGCCCAATTTGAACGATTTGAGAGGGGTATAGGGGACCCAATACATCGACACCAATTCCAATCACTAACTCCATTAGTATCATCTCCCAAACAATCACGATATGAGCTCTGGCCAGACGCGTCTGGGCCGTCGTAAACGAGGCTCACGCTCCCCAGACAAGAGCAACACTACTACAAATACGACGACGACGAGAAGTACGGGGCCATACGATCGTGCTTTTCAACAACACTTGATCGATCATAACATCTTGCCCCCCGGCTATGAGTATCCCGACAGTCACGAACCCTCCGAACCCGATAATATAGACGAGATTCGACAAGCGTTAGAACGACCACGAGCATCGCTATCTCCGAGCCGGTTTTCGAAAGACGATTTTAAAAGGTTCAAGCGTGCAGATGATCATGCGACAAAGGAGAGTCGTGTCACGGCGTCTGTAATACCCATTATAGAAGGTGATCCTGGGGATACTAGGTGCATTGCCAGCGACATATCTTTCACCAATCTCGATCACTTGACGGATGGATCACTTGTCTGTGCGAAGCCTGACCTCTACCACGGAGCCCGACCCGAACAGTTACATAAAGAAGTACGCCGAGCACTCGATAATCATATTGTTCCCTCGACACAGGATGATCTTCCTGTCCTTCCAAATAACTTTGTCGAAGTGAAAGGACCGGATGGGTCGTTGTCCGTGGCAACTCGCCAGGCACTGTACGATGTAACTCTGGGCACTCGGGGCTTCCAGAGCCTCCTGTCTTACGGCGCTACAGAGCCGCATTATGACAATAGAGCTTATGCGCTCGCATGGACATATCACGGAGGCACTTTAAAAGCGTATGCCAGTCATGTGCTTGAACCATCGACGCCGGAAGCGCCTCCTGGTTACGCCATGACACAGATCAAAGGCTGGTCTCTGACAAGTGACCTTGAAACATTTCGACAGGGAGCTACTGCATATCGGAACGGCAGGGACTGGGCAAAGAAACAACGAGACGAAGCGATTGCAGAAGCTAACAAGAAGGTGGCTGACATTGAAGTTACCGGTATACCAAATAATGTGGCAAGGCAGATGCCGCAGGGTGATACACCTGACACCAAGAGCTACGATAAAACCAACGTTCCTTTTGCTTTACGATACGAGGAAACGTCTGAAGATGAACTGTCGTTAGATTTTGAGCGCCCCCAAAAACGCTCATGTTCACCCGAAAAGCCAGCTTCCGCCACCATACTTGGACAGGAACAAGTCAACCTAGATCAGCAAAGCAACGGCGGTGTATCAGCATCTCGGCCGAACGCTTTTAGAGACGGGAGACGGTACAAACTTATACTGACAAAGCAAACACAAGATAAAGAAAATGACGGCGCTAAGGAAGCATGATAATGATGTTTTGTCGGTCAAGTACAATCTTTTTAGGCGAGTCTGGCAGAGAAGGCTTAAAGGCTTGACTTCAAATGAGCGTGTCCGACATGCCAACGTATTTTTATAGTGAATGTAATATGATACTAAGCGTGCTAGACGAGTAGCTATTGTGTGTATGATTCGACGTACTGTCTCAACTTCTCTGTCGTGACATCATACGCTATCTTCAAAGCTGACCTACAATACAATGAGCTACCGCGCATCCCAGGCAATTAGGCTCCTAAGCCTGCCATTATGCCATGTCCATCAAAGTTCCTCAACAACGAGCTCAATATCTTAAATACATTCCTGCAATGTGCTTGTCCCTCTGCAAAAGCTCACGAGACATTGATTCTAGGCTCTCAGCTATCCTAGATCACAATGACCAGCCTTGCATCCCTCGCATAGGTCCCTCTCATGTTCACCAGTAAACTCTCCCGAGTAATGAGGCGGGTCCAGCTTTATTCCACTCCATTTCTTGATGCGATATGCTACCCGATTCGCGTATGACTTCTCATCTAGAAAGGGTCGACTGGTGCTATTACATGCTTTGCAATGCTGGTTGTAGACTCTGGCATTGTATCGCTTGTTGTCGTACATTCGAATCGTAATAGCAATCTTCTTGCTCGACCAGCCATTGGTTGCACAGTTGCGGTTATTACAAACGAACCTGCCCATCACGTTTGTGTCATATGATTTGATGCATGTGCTGTCATCGTCGACATTGTGAAATCGGAAGCGGAGGTTGTCCTTGGAAAGGAGGGGCGCTACTTTTCTATGCAATTGAGGGTACATAGACCACCTCCAGGAATTAATACGAGGCATGATACAATAGTAGATCCACAGCGAGAGAAGAAGGAGAGAGTATGAAGCAGATAGGAAGACGAGTATATCAGAAGATAAGTGTATTCCTGCCTCCATGCTGCAATTGTTAAAGCCCATGATGATGCGGGAGGCCCACCAAATGCCACTTCGTGCCAGACACCGACAAGCAAGGCCTAAACCTCGATATCTGACCAAGAGTGGCTTCTCATCCCGAAATTATGAGCTTAAGCTGAAAATGGTCAGCTTAGACATCCCCTGCGCCGATTTGAGCGATTCTGCTAGCATACAAATAGGAGGGGAAAGCTCTTGGTCGATAGATATTTTAATAAATACATATTACTGTATATATGCGCCACGGTGAATATGATACCGCTCTCTCTCCCCGCGCAATTAGCTAGGACTAGCATCAACCCCACAAAGCCATCGATACGACTAATGTATCCATGGCGATGCTGTCAAGGACGGCCGGGGGTATGTTAGCACCCACCATCAATTTAACTGCATACACTAAAGGAGTCCACACATTGCAAGGACGGCAACATTTGAACCTCGTTCTCCATTCACATCACCAATGTACCCAAGCTTGCCGTCTCCCACAGAAGCGAATGTGACTGGGCTCTCTCCAGGAGCCCTAGCGTTTAATGGAAAGAACACAGACGACTCAATAACCGACTCTTCATCTGTTATATACCAGGCGTCATCGAGCGCAACGTTTTTGACAAATTGAGCCTTTTGACTGTATCGTGGAAGCAGCTTTGCAGCTAAACCACTCTCCAACGCGGCGTGATTTAGCACGACTGTCGTTCTGTGGTATGCGCCGACCTCCCAGCTTAGGCCGGCTTGAGCGAAGAATGGTTTGATACTCAGTGGCTTAACAAAAGACGAAAAATTGCCCATAACCACTGCCCTTCCGCCCTTGCGGACGTATCGAAGGACTGCCCTCCAAAGGTGGTGGTTTCGATTGTCGCTGAGTGACTCGTCGGTTATAAGAACAGCTGTCGGGCTTGGCTGCTCTGAAAGTAGACGTGCTGCCGAATCTGCGTCCTTGGCTTGCAAAAAATCCGCCTTTGACTGGATTTCGGTGAGGAGTGGTTTATAGAGTTGATCAAAATATGGCTGGTGGTTGAGGGAGATGGAGAGGAGGTGTGGTTTTTTTGCTGCGTCTGTCATGGTGCGTAATTGTGGACGACACCTCGTAAATCTCGTGTATCTTAGTGCAGACGAAATTCAAATGAAAGCAGTCCGAGAAAGGGCCTGGAAAGGAGCAAGCGCGATTGCCACAGAGGACCGCGACAGCGGTTTAAGAAGTTGAAGATGTACTTTGAAGGATCCTTCAAAAAGACTTGTCGGTGGAGGGTGGAATTGGGGGAGAGCGTCTTTTCAGGTATGAAGGGCTACATTTTATTGATTTGTAGAAGTAGCCCGATTTACGAGGCGTGAGTAGCTACCCTGCGGGAGGCCGACCAAAGCCTGATTCTGTCAAGTTTGATGCATGTGACTGAAGCGGCCTCAAATCCATGGTACAGATGGACGAGTACCAAAGATGGCCAATAGTTTAGGTGATCGAGGATGGAGCAGTCCTAAGGGGAGCCATTCCCCTCGCTTATCTGCTTGACTGCGCAAAGAATCCCGTACCGGTCTCCACCAATAGGCCACTATCTTAGTTACTCACTAGTTAGGTGGCAATATAATAGCCGGATATCTCGATTTAGGCGAGGAGAGAGAGAGAGGTGCTAATTGTAATTGGTTGAGTCTTCGCGCAGTCATAACCCCAGTCGGTCAACTTAGTTCTCCTAGTGCATTACCGCCAGTGACATCATAACGGGCAGTATCCTGCTCTTCAATCCCACCATTCTCTCTCTCCTAGATTTCCATGACACCTCATTGTATGGCATTTTCGCCCCCTTTTCAGCAATCATGAGCCATGCGAGGGCCGTCGGCCAGTACGATGAGGTGGCTGCTCCTCAGCGACCTCCACTTTAATCATCATGACTTAGATCGAGTGCGGCAGACGGCGCAGTGGATCGTTGCGGAAGCCGAGCGAAACCAGATCAGCCGGGCGATAGTGTGCGGCGACCTGCTGACGAGCCGCACGATGCAGCCGACGCATGTGCTGTCTGCGTGTTACCGTTTCATCAGTCTCCTCAGCGACATCGTGCCGCGAGTTCATATTCTGCTCGGTAACCATGACCTCGCCTACCGTCGCGACTACCAGACCACGGCCCTTGACGCCCTCAATATCAAACACCTGGCCCCGTACGTGTCGCTGCATAGCGTCGTCGCTCACCACGAATGGGACGGCCGATGCGTCTTGCTGCTGCCGTTTCGCGAGGAGCAAAATGAGCTGACGGAGGCCGTGGCTGCTTTAGGCCCCAACGAGGCGAGCAGGACGGTTGCCTTTGCCCATCTTGCAATCAATAAGGCTATCACGCAGCGGCATGTAGTCGGTGCCGGCGTCGATAGTCCTCGCGCGGCAAACTCTATTACGCACCGCGGCTTAACGAGCCCGAATAGGTTTGCCTCTCTGGCTCGAACGTTCACGGGGCATTTCCACAGCCACCAGACCATCACCCAGGAACAATCCGACAGCAGCAAGGTCGATTTACAAGGGAGCGTCACATACCTGGGCTCGCCCTTGCAGCTAAACTGGGCCGATCTTTACGACGAGCAGCGGGGCGTCGTTTTGTTCGATCCAGAGACACTCGAGCACGAACTACTTATCAACCCGCATGCCGTCGGCTATATAACAGCTGACCTGCAGCAAGTTCTCAGCGGTCAGGTTGACGAGCGTGCCGTGACAGACAAGCATGTCATGCTCATCGGCAAGCTTACCCATCTCAAGTATGTCACAGCTCGTGACAAGCTTCTCTCGCTGGGCGTGCGGAGCGTGCGGAGTTGGACTCCTATGGGCCTTGTTTTGCACGCCGACCGATATTCATCCGGTGGTCTCGGCGCGTCGGTGCCGGCGAGCGATGCCGCTGTCCAGCTCTTGGAGGAACCCACCAGGGATGAGGCCGATCTGGCCATAACCACGGACGGTGTTTCGGGCTCTGACCCTGGCTCCAACCCTCGGTCTGAAAAGCTCGACCTCGCTGCAGAGGCTCGCGAATATGCCGAGTCGCTGTATCTGGATGAGTCTCTTCTCTTGCGACGGGATGAGTTGGTGCGGGTTGGCCAACGCATGATCCAAGTCTCCTGCGAGATTACTGACCAGAATGGCGAGGATAAGGTTAACTACCGAGATTTCCTGGATGGGTCATCTCAAGTAGTCGGCACCAGAACCGCCACTGAGCTGGCAGGGCCTTCTACTCACGTCTTCGTCGCCGAGCCTCGTATGCTTACAATCACCAACTTCCTCGGCGTGCAGAACACCATCAAGATCGACTTCCGACAAGACCTCCCACGCGGATTGACCTTCCTGGTCGGCGACAATGGCTCCGGTAAAAGCACGCTCGTCGAGGCCATGGCGTGGTGTCAGTTCGGGCGGTGCATTCGCGGCGGGCTAGCAGCCAATGACGTCGTCAACGACAATATAGGCAAGGACTGCTCCATCAAGCTGGAGTTCGCCAACGGATACGCCATTGAACGATATCGCAAGCACAAGATCCACAAGAACCGTGTCGTCATCTCGCTGTATGGTGAGTCGCAGCCGCAGCTCGAGCACCCAGACGCGCGCACAACGCAGGCGGCCATTAACGAACTGCTTGGTATCGACTACGAGACTTACGTTAGGACGGTCGTGCTGAGTCACGAGAGTGCAGCAAGCTTTTTGAACTCGACACCAACGCAGCGGCGCGACCTGATCGAGGCATCGCTCGGTCTGTCGATACTAGATCAGTGCGAGCATGTGTCGAGGCTGCTGCTCAAGGACATCGATGCAGACATGAACAACGTGGAGGGTAAGCTAGAAGGTTTGGTCCGGATGATAGAATACAATGAACGACGGCTCGAAGATCTGAACCGGACACAGAAACGACTCGAAGATGAGGCGGAAGAGGCTGTCACGTCTTTAGAGGTAGCCATTCAAGACCATGCAAGCAAGGGAACTCAAGCCCCCGAGCTCAACATGTACTTTCGTGTTGAGATTTTGGCGCTGCAGAATCAAATTTACATCGAGCAGGAGAACTTACAAAGAATGAAGAGCTCTTATGCCCAGATGCAGGAGCAGAAGCGTGCCAAGTCGACATCATGGCCAGGCTGGCTACAACAGCAACTCAGTCAAATATTCGAGGCCATGGCCGCGACTTGCCCCATAGGTCTACGCAAACTCTTTCATGCCATAGGGACCTTTATTCTCCGCGTCCTCCTGGTGAATTTCAGGGGCGTCTCGTGCACATTCAGGATTCCAGAGGACCGCCCTCGGGAAATAACTAGCACCCAAAACCATGACCAGGAAACGGCCATTAGCGGTCTCCGTCGAGACATCAAGACAAGCACGTTGCGGTTGCAAAACCTAAAGCACGAGGAAAAGCTAATTACTAACCACGCCATCATGATCAGCGAGCAGCTTGCGCAGGCCATCCGGGCTCAAAAGGCATGCGACGCCTTGCAGCAACAGGCCACGATCAAGCAACGCGACGCAGCCACATACAAGTGCCTGGCTGAAACCGAGCAGTCATCTCTGTCCTCTCTACGCTTGGAACACGACGCGCTGGCCACTAGGTTGCAAGAGCATGCCGCTAATCGCGAGCTCTTCGTCTTTTGGTCCTCCGCCCTGGCAAAGCGCACCTGCCACGCCTCTTCGTCTTCCTCGCCCAGCTCAACGGCGAAGGCAACGATCAACTTCCGCGAGCACATCCTTATGAAGTCATTATCGGAGCTCAACGCACTCCTCGCGCAGGTCCTTACAGTGCTGTATGATGACACGCGCCACGCGCACATGGCAACGGGGATGCTACGTTCACTGGTCGACGCCGAGTCCGCCGACGGCATGATCGATACATCCCTCTCGGGATCCGTTCTCGGTCCCACCCTTGCTGTTCACCCCTCTTTCGCCTATAGCAAGCGCTCGAGTGGCGAGCGTAAGCGCGTCGACCTAGCGCTCTTCTTCGCACTGCTGCAACTAGCGCGGGCTAGAAGTGCACACCGCGCGCACTACGTACTCGTTGATGAGGTGTTTGACAACCTGGACAGGGCGGGCCAGGTGGCTGTAGTCACATGGTGCGGCGTCATGTCGCAGACGGTGGTCGGCTGGATCGTGGTGATCACGCACAGTCAATCTTTGGTCGAACGAGATCCGGGAGAAGACGCGAGCGAGGCCTTGGTTGTGAGGGCAAGGATGGGTCAGAGAGGTACGGAGCTATTTGTCAATGGACATAAGATTGGTGGAGATTAAAAAGCTTTGCAAACCGTCATAGTACTGGGGATAGCAAGTCATTTGCTTCCAATGCGATCACAGTGGGGTCAGCACAGCTGAAGAAACGCATGGTTCCAAATTTCCCAGTAAGCGCCAGAAGCATCAACCCGTTCTAGCACAATGAGGTATGATTGTGCAGCCGGCAGAAGTATATATTGCTCTGCGCGTCCGAGCGGCGCACTGCTCACAATGTAGGGATCGTAGCTGCCCTACCAACATGACACGTTTGCTTGAAAGGGGCGCCTCAACAACCGAGATATGTTTGAGCTCATGGACGTCAATAGCGAGCAAATCGTTGTGTGCTTCCGACTTGATGCACACAGATAACATCGCTTACAAAGCGCGGTTACATGAACCAAGTTTTGGGTCTGGGACTGGTCCTTGGCAAAGTAGTATTTATGAGTCATCATGACGAATATTACATCACTGAATGCTTGGTTAAATTTGAGTATTGAGCCAAGACCACCTTGCGATAAGGTAACTTCTTCAAAATATTCTACAAAATGAGAATTACACAGACCTCTAAGAGTCTCGCTCATCTACAAGCCTTCATGCCAATTCGTGGTGTGAGTTTCGGCACTAATCAACCTCCTGATGCAATTCGACAGCTCATACGCCGGTGGCTCACTAACGAAGAGGCCGGCAACATCTTTTCGAGGTTCCAAAAAGCCTGTATACCCAACCGCCAGGTACTATGGAGCGGCATGTTGCGTGAGCAGGCTCAGCGATGGGCCGATACGCATGGGTTTCAAACATTGACAACCGCACTCGGTCCACTTTTGTATCATGGCGACTTAAAATGTCCTCACAGACAAAAGCCTTCGACATATATCCATGGCGCTTCTATCATTTTTGCATGGTTCGCCTCCCGTGGTGACCTCGTGACAGTACTTTCGCATCCCCCACGTCTCCTTTTTCACCCTTCTGGACAGACGTTTTATCAACTATATGAAGAGCCTATCATTAAGGGTATGATGGGGAACCGGCCTGTGGGAAGGATTGACACGGCTCATCCAGCCATCGAAACTGCTACCGGTTTTACATATCAATTATGGCCGTATGATAACTCGTCGCTTTGGATAAAGACGTTTGGAATTCCGGATATCGAGTTGGAGTGGCGCAAAACCAAATTACTTAAACCTAGTACACAGGTAAACACTCATGGAGTGCGAAACAGAGTGACGCAACTCTAGCTCTTACACACTAACTATTCAGCAGCAACCAAGAGCAAATTTAAGGTCAACGTCATCACTGACTTCGAATAGAGCAGAGGCTATAGAGCCTTCTAACAAGTCAGTGACTCATGCAAAGAACGAGATAGTAAAAGAACGACCACAGAAAAAGAGCAAAGCGTCGAATGCGACAGCCAATCAAGGGGAAAAACCAATGACTACTGAGAAATTACTGAATTATGACACTTCTATGGGCAACGCAACAGGTCAGCCAATAACAGTTAAGAAGGGCAAGAAAAAGAACAAGACTGTGAAACACCTAAGTTCCTAGCAACGGAGCGGTGATTTATGGAGCAACCGATTTTCAAAGAAGTTTGAAGGGTGTGAAAATTGAAGAGACAACGATGGTGTTAAATACTCCATTGCAAAGCCAACTTAAAAAACAATAGGTGATACTCTATTTATGAAAAACAGTTTCGCAGGCAAATTATGCCCAGGCTCTTTTGAACTATAGTAAGATACTCAGATTATGATCATAGAGCGATATTGAATAATAGTTGAGATAAAGGAACATACCGGGATGGTTTCGTGGATAAACTCAGTAGCTTGGCCCAGGCCGTGCTCCATTAGAAAATAAGATATCTGGATTTTGGATGTCAGGAACTCGGTGAGAGAGGCTCAACTTGTATAGATGTTAAGGTTTCACATATCAGAATCTTCAGAAGTGTAAAGTCTAGCCGGGAGCGTAATATATAAATTCTTGCTATCTAAAACACTATAGTACTGAACACTGGCAGCTTCCTCTTTTACAACATGTTCACTATTTAAAAACTGTCTCCACACAGTAAACCTCAGGACATGGTACCCACTGTATGTTCTCAACCGGACCGAAAATCGAATACCTGTTCAAGGAGTAGACCAGTAAGAACCGACCATTTAAGAAGTCCTAATAGAGGAAGACTGTGGGCCTGGTAGTGATGACGTACCTGTTAGGATGGATTGGTAGGTGAAGATTTTTGGAGCGGTTGGAATGGTATACTGGTAGTATAGAATTAGTACACGGACCTCTACATCCTGGTCGTAGTGCTTGACAGTATGAGTCGACCAGTCGGGTAGTTAGTTAAGACTAGTATCGAGGATGTACTAGTTAACCTTAATTTGTGGACTAGTCTGAGGAAATGGATCACTCCGATGCGACTGGTATAAAATTTTGACCGCTCCATCTCGGGCTGTACAAGGGGTAGACTGGTTGGAACCAGGGGGAGTACTGTTATGGTTACCCTGGTACAAAGGATTGCCTAGTACAGAGGAGACTCTGTACGAGTACATCTTACTACCAGTATGAGTAAGTCAGTACATGCAGTCCTCCGATGGTTATGAGTTTCCATGTAATCCCATGAATTTCGGCGCCGTTAAACCCCGAGAGACCCTGATATCATCTTCGGCTAACATCGCAAGGATATTTTGTTTTGCCGATGTTAGCCGGAGGGCTGACCTCGAAGCATGGTCTTGAATATACTCAAGATGAATTCCAAATACATTAATTAGATTATGGTCTCAAACTAAGGCGCCGCCGGCTTTCTGCTCTGAACCATACTTTCTTCTTGAATAGGTAGTAGCTGGCGAGCATATCGTCATGGATTTTTGGTAGCTAGGAAATAATACTAGTTCTTCATCGAGCCTGCCTCTTTACGGTCTCGCTTCATGGTGGCATTACAGTTTAGTATAACTGGCGTCATGGAAAGTAATCAAAAATATCAGACCAGCATTCCCTCTCTAGATTTCATACTCTCGTGCAATGGGTGACGCCAAGCGCTATCGTCATACATGCACAGTCAAAAGAATAGCCAAAAAGTAATTGAGTCTAGTGCTGACATTACTGATCGTAGCAATCCACGATGCCTCGACTTGAGGGCTCGTTGCGGAAGCTGAAGGTCTATAAATACGCAGTATCCTGCACTTCGTCAGTAGAGCTCATTCTATCTCTGTATCTTGGCAACTGAAGGAACCATCATCACCTGCAGCAAACAGAATGATTGATAAAAACCCAAACATCACTATCAGACCAAGAAGCTCGCTATATATTCACACGGACATAAATCAGTCAGGAGACGAACCTGATTGTGAGCAAGCATACGTAAGTAGAGTATATAACGGACTCGATAGTGGGGAAGTTAACGGGTGACTTCTAGGATCCTAGTGAATCATCGATAGATACTCTGAGAAAACTTATCCGTCTCCAGAATGCCACTCTTTTGATACTTGAAAACTCTACGAAATTGCTAAGAGAGTCTGTTGACCTGCTACAAGAGCAGATACGAGGAACTCGAACTAACTCATGGAGTTCAACTCAACATGATGTTCTGCACAATGAAGACTCGGAGTTTACAAGTACCACTCAAACCAAGTCAACGCAGCGTATAGACTGTGCCTTACTTAATCAAGCCAACGAACAGGCCTTCCCTATGCAGACATATGCCATGGAGAATATCAGCGTTGGTGACAACAGTCAACAGACAATAATCATGGAAGGTAGAGGTTTAGTCAGGGCAAGAAATATAGCGATTGGGGACGGGTCTAGGCAGATTATTGGTAGTCTCTCTGGTGCCGCATTACAGAAGATTGTTGGGAGTTGGAATCGGGATTTATAGATAGCATGGTGGTGTATAGATAATCAAACGCTTCATAGGCTTCTTTCTATCTCCTCTACCGGTAGCCCATATATGCATTCCACTTCATGACGCCTCCGCTACCACAAAAACTTGTTGTATTATGTGCTATCCTAAAAAATGGTCCAGGATGCAATGTACTATCTCATAACCTGGGCTGGCATATTGCGAGGTCCCAAAACTGGGCCCTGTTGTGTTGTAGCGGGTTTGACGGTCAATTCCGTGGCCCAAAGGGTCTCGTGTTGGGTACCATTTACATAAGCAAGCGCCTGAAGTTTAGCTGCTTAAGTATAGTATAGCTCCCGAAATAGCATCCATAACTTGGAGGGCACAAAAAGTGCATGCATCCCAGACGCGCCGTGAAGTGAGGGTGCATCCCTCTAGATCAAAGGCACACGTGTCAGACAGAGCACATGAACTGGGACGGAGAAGCGGGCCAACGGACCAGATTAGCTCAAGAGCCGCTGCGCTAAATATGGGGGCATGACTTTAATGGATGGCGTCACAAGGACATGCCAAATTTATCCACAGGGGGCCTGTTTTAGTCCCCTAGAACTTGGCTCTTTATGTAAGCCCAGTTCAAGGTCGTGCAAGGCAAAATTGGGACCCGAATTAGCGGCTACCCGAAGTCGTCGAATAATCATCGTCTCGGAAACTTCGCCAATAAAGTCTGCTCGACAAAGACGACAAATCCCAATGTAGGAAGACTCAATGGCTGGGATTTTTCGAGAATTTCGAGCAAACGCGTCTGGCGAATTTTCGCTGACAAAGTCTGCTCCAGGTTTTCGAATAATCCTATCTGGCGAATTATTGCTGACAGGGTCTGCTCTGAGCTTTCGGGTAATCTTGTCCGACGAATGATCGCCAACAGGGTCTGCTCTAAACTTTCGTATAACCCTTCTGAAGGAAGTGTCACCAAGGAAGTTTATACGAGAATATCGACGAAACCCGGCTTAAGGAATTTCGCTAACAGAACTGGCACTGGCCAAGCAGCAAGACGGTGCTCTGCAATAAGATATTGTAAGGCAAAATGAGTCACGGACACAAGTTGAAGGCCGTAAGCATCGGCACGATGAGATTACAAAGGTAACCAGTCAGAGAAGGCGACAAACTCACCAGGCGGCCAAGTTTGGCAGCGGGATATGCGGGGAAACCTGGTAGAATGCGATGTGTCAGCCATAGAACTCTAGCTGCTTACTCCTAGGCTGATTTACTTACGGAAATAACCAATCTACCTCCTCTACTAATAGATACAAGCAAAGGTAGTAGTGAATGAGATCCCGGCATAGGCTACTTCCGTAAGCCATCACTTGTAAGCTAGTAGAGGAAGCAGGTGATTTATCAAAGGTGACTGCTTACGGACGTAATCCATATCGCTACTAGTAGCGGAAATGTGAATTAATTATGCATGACAGCTTACAGGGTAATCGTAATGCAGAACCCGGCTACTAATAGGGAAAGAAGAGTAGTCACGAAATTTCCAATCAAACAGGAGCTTCTTCTATTAGTAGAGGGATGCTTATAGAGATAATCAATAATCTCGTATGACACGAGCTACTACAGTGTAGCGAGGATGGACGTTTATTCATATTCATTACTGTACACTTTCGCTACATTCTCTGCTAGTGATAGAAGCAAATCTACCTCTTATTGTACCTTGCTACTAGTAACCAAATAGTAATGCCATCTGCTTTATTACGTTACACATCAGCTACTAGTAGCCAGCTAATGTGCTGACCCCCATAAGCCATAATCTTAGTTCCTAAAAGGGTTGCAGGGCAATGGGTAATCTGGTTCTGCTACTAGCAGAGGGAAGCTTATAAGGATGATGAAGCATTCCTGGGCTTCCTCCTACTAGTAGAGAAATGCTTACGGCCTACGGAGATAATCAATCTGGCCCTTCTGTAAGTAGACAAAAGTTTAGGGATAATCAAATATGCCGATTCATCTCGCTACCAAGCTTTCATACAGTAGCGTTGGTTACTCACAAAAATGTCACGAATCCACGTGATTGCGTATCAAGGCCACCTTGGCACGCCTTAAGGATACCGGATGAGCTGGTTCACTACTGTGGACATTCCGGGTTATTGTAGGGCCTGTTATCAGCCGTAGGTACCGCTGCCAAAGCCCGAAGCCTAAACTCTGATAATTCCACGCGAGCAGAGGTAAAATGTGGGTAGTCCCTGAAGAGATTAGCGCCGGGTACGTCAAATCGCTTACGACTCCCATCTAACTGAAATAGGTAAGAGCATCTTACAGCTCGTTATCTTGCTTACCATGGTGTCTTATTTACCATGGTGTCTTATTTACCATGGTGTCTTATTTACCATGGTGTCTTATTTACCATGGTGTCTTATTTACCATGGTGTCTTATTTACCATGGTGTCTTATTTACCATGGTGCCTTACTACTATGGTGCACGGCGAAAACGTTCAAAAACAACTCATGGTAGGCGCGACACCGTGGTGGTGCGTGGTATCATGGTCGACAAAATACTATGGTGGGTAACAAATCTAATCAGTGGAGCATGCTCCTCAGCCGTTCGATATGGACCTGCTTCTCTTCGGCACCAGTCTCCCCCCCGATTGACACCCCCACCTGTGTAATGTACTCTGCAGCCTGTATGACTTCTGTAGGGTAACAACTGTGTATAAAAGCTGCCAGTTCACTCAAGATCTTGTTGGATACCTTCAGATTCCGGCTTACGACGCGTGGATCAGCAATTGTGAAAGTTATTGATCAGGAGAGTTTGCTCACATAATGCGTTCTGCTTCGTCTGTATAAGTAACAAGAAGGACTGGCACTGATCCCGCGATAATTGCTCGCCGCTTATGGAAACGACGGCCCCAAAACGCGCGACGCCGAACAACAGGCCCGCCTGCGGACGAACCTAGAGTACTGGCAAACATGTCCGTCACGATGCTGTCAGCTCTTCTCTTCAAGACAACCTTGCGACTTCGACGGTCATGTTTTATGCGACTCTCCAGGTAATTCATTAGTCGTGTGAGCTGAACCGAAGCGACTCTCGAGTTCGATATATTTGTGCTCTCAGCCTCTTTTACTAAATTATGAAGTTCTTGGACGATGCGCGGGTCATCGGATGCCATAACGAATGGCAGCGTAGACTTTTGCGCCATAGGCACCCAGAGATCATAGAGTTCCTCTATATTATCTCTAAAAAGATTTTTCACATCATCCATAACCAGGCCCTCTGCAAGCGTTGCGATTGAAGGACCTGATTCGGTCTCGCATGAGAACACATTGCTGGCTGTGGCGTAGTTTGTCGGCTGAGTGATTGACATGCTGACGGCGACAGGGGATCGATCACCCAGGTGCGAGAGTCCTGTAACTACCGAACCATGCTGAGAGATCAATGTTGGAAAATGCCCTGGCTTTTATCTGCAACCTCCTCGAGTCTAAGCTCTCAAGATAAAATTTCTTTTAAAGATAGGTCAAGTTGTTGAGTGTAAGTTTGACGCGCGAAACAGCGCCGCCTAAGCGCCGAGCGGTCGACTCCGTTTACAGTACCAGCAAACAGGTTCCTGTTTCCAGGCTTCTGCGACTGTAGTCACTAGGGCAGTCACTACACTTACAATCGGTTAATTTTTGTTCCTTCCCTATTGTTTATCTAGCAATCGAAAGAAGCTGTATTACCCCAGCTGTTTAGCCTCGTGTAGCGCTTCGCGAAGGAAACTTCGCCAACATACTTGAGAAAGGTCATGAGAAATTCGAGATGACATGTGGCGATTCGCGCGAAAAACAACCCTGCTGTATGCTCCGTATGCAATGACCTAACGCGACTTGGAAAGGGTGGCTGGGTAGGACAAACGGCTAATACTCCACTGCGGCAAGAATTTACATTCTCCAACAAATCCGTTCTTCCTCCGTTTCTGTGCTCCAATCGAAGCCTGTTTCTCTTTGATTTGGCTCGTGTCAGACTGGACGAGAGTAAAGGTGCATAGCCATTTAATTTTAGGAACGATCACGTGAGCTTACGCAAAGTGCTACTACTTTTAGTTGGCCAATGAATACTCACAGTGGAACAGAGCACTGTTTTATCAATCAGGGGGAAACGCCTTTACCGGCAAATATGATGAATATTTACCAATAAGTTGAGAAACAGTTTACCAGTAAATATTTCAAGGGGGAATTACCAGTAAAGGCTCCTATCACTTTCTGGTAAAGCCTCCTGCGGACAGGGCGCTTCAGGAAACAGAGAACGGGAAACAGAAAACGGAAGACAGTAAACGGCGCGAAAGTTAACACCACTGGTGCTTAAATAGAGACCTCAGGTACCAGTGACGAACTGCTTAACGCATGGCTTAAGCTTCTAGAGTGGAGAACGTAGTCGAGTATGTCAATTTCTTGCTTGCTCCAGTTTTGGCGCGGCTATAAAGGTGTCAGCTGCCAGTAATCCCTCATCACAAGACACGGCAACCCCACTCTGACATCCGCTAGACTTTGGCGCTTATGGGTAGGTTAAATTTAGAGCAAGCAGCTGTCAAATCAAGTCAGGCTGTTCGTTCAACACCCACCAGGTCACGCAAACAGGAACGAGAAGCATGAACGAGAAACGTACGCCTGTACAAACATAATTCTGCTAACGTCGTTATTCGTAAGTATCTGAAAACTTTATCATGAAGTACCTACCCACTATTGAAGATCTGCTCCATTGTTCTTCGTGATCAAAATTTGGAGGGTATTATTGGTCATTCGTGCTGTATGTGGGATTTCTACCTCGCTTTGGTACAGGGGACAGGGGGGCATTAGGTGGCGGGCCAGGAAGAGGAAGCTGACTCAAGATAAAAGTATCAGAGGCCAATCCGAGTAAAAGGTAGAGTAATCATAGATCTTCATCGATAGAGATAATCGTTCGTGACAGGAGTAAGCATCATTGGTTTATATACTCATATCCTTTCTTTGCGGGAAGCCCAATGCATCAACTCGAGGGAGAAGCTGCCGGAAATGGTATCACTAGGAACTCTACAGTCACCACGAACCTGGAAAAGGGACTAGCATCGTACACTGAGTTGGCCCACTCCGATGTCCCATCGGGGTCATGGCTGTCACAGTGAAATCATTATTGATAATAGGCAGTTTAGGTCTTTCTCTGAAGCTTGCAAATATATAGATGAAAACACTATACTGGACGATTTTCAAGTCAGAGACTCTTTACACTGGCATTCCATTGTAGCCGTTGTTGACCGTGTCGGTAACTCCCCATCTATTGTGAAGGCTGTTCCATGACCATCTTGCGATGCCTAACCTTGCGCAACCGCCTTTGCTCCACTTGGCACGACGACCGTAGCGTCACACGATGGACCGTCTGAACATGGGCCCGAAAGTGATCCATGTTGTGAAACTCAAGATCTTGACCTTGATTCTGAACTCGACAAGCAGGGTGTGTGCACACCATTCTCTCACCACGCTGCAGCGCTCTTTCACGCTCGACCAAGTGTTGATCATCGAAGTGGTCGTTCCTGACAGTTGGACGGCAGTACGTAAAAATACGCTCCTCGAGGGAGAGCCGCTCGTCGCCGATGCAGTCCGGGCATTGTCCGGCTTGCATGAGGAGAGGAAATTGATTGAGGCTAGGCTCAGGCTCACTGCCCGCTTCGCTAGGCTCGGTTTTGATGTGCGGTGGAGCCCTGGCATTTTGCTGGACGCGATGGCGCTTGACCGTCTCGCGTTTGTCGCACAGAGCCACCATGAGTTGGATAGCTTCGATCCTTTGTTCGAGAACCTGATCCTCTGTGAGACCATCCGGCTGATGGCAAAGAATATTTGCTAGTCGGTCGCGTTCTGGTATATGCACATCGATGACGGGTTCCGTGTACTCCTCCTCTTCCTCGCCCCGTGCCTGCTGCTCAATGTCCCAAGTGGGACGGTGGTAAAAGTACTCCTCGCGGTATTCTTTGATGACCTGCTTTTCGCGGTAGGCTCTCTTCGTTCGGATTTCGTTGGTAAGTCGGCGGATTTCTTCCTCGTTCTCATGTCCTTCGATGCGGTACTTGCCCTGCTTCAATTGTTCACGCTGTTCCTCAAGCTCGACAATTTCCGGGTCTGGCGGCAGGTTAGTCCAAACCTCATCAGGCACCATATCAGCTGTAGCTCGAGGATCACGCGTAAGGCTGACGTGTGCGAACAAGCGGAACAGCTGGCTCTCCTTCTCTTCTTCTAGGAACGCGTTCTGGAGGTCGAAATTCGCAATCTCGTTGAGGTACGCGCTTTGAAAGGTCATAAATCGGGGATCTTGGCGCATCATCTGATCGCGAACGGAGTCGGGTGCATCCCCTGTGAAGAATATCGTCAGTACAGGGAACAATGATGGCATGGCGATAAAGCCGGCATTCAGGGGACATGTGTTGTACAAATACGCACCGTTAGCCGCGTTGCCAGCGCCTCTCCTAGCAAACCTAGGTGTCCATTTCCTTTCATGTCCCGAGTCAAGACTCTGTTGACCTATATCGTCTCTGAGCTTGGAGTACAGCATGGCCTCATCAGCAGAGAGCTCCGTGCCACGATATCGGCGAAAGATTGGAGTCTTTAACATAGACTTCTTCCATCGGAGCGGGATACAGTGCTTGAAGCGCGGTGGCTGCGATCCGAATATAACGGCTGCATCTGTCAAGCTCGGAGCATCGAATGCATTGTCGTGGAGAGCGAGAGCAAGAATCGTGGAAACGGCACAGAAGAGCAGCTTTCTCGTGGGTGTGAAGTAGAAGATGGTACTGCAGCGATTGTCAATATACAGAACGCCCGAATGCTCACCGTTTGGGACAACAAGCACGAGAAACTTACGGCTTGGGCTTGTTGTCAGCGCCTTTATGATGAACGAACTTGATGGCCATGGCTGGCATGCATCGTCCAGTGGCCGGGTGTCGGACGATCATCATCTGGATATCCTCGTAGCAGAGGGCCTTGGGGCGCCCGCGTCCCACAGTCTCTTGGCAGAGAAGGCCATTGAGAACCTTGGACGGTTCATCCGCAGGGGTTTCCTGCTCTTCACTGCTCGCTGACGAAGACGACTGGACTGCATTCTGACCAAAGAGTTCTTGGATGGAACCGTCCTTTGGCTTCTGACGTTCACCATCTACCAGCTCGGCCGGCCGTGCGCCCGTATAGCACAGGAGTTGGTAGCAGCCAGCGAGGTTGATGCGGTGCCGTTCGCCTGGGAAGATGGTTGTATCGTATGCGATGTTAAACGTCAGGATGACTCGTAGGTTATCGACATTGAGTACCGGCTTGCCATCGATGTTCGGCGGGCGGTGTCCGAATCGTGGAACGAGGACGCTGCGATAATACTGGCTGCCTGTTACTAGAGCTCAAGAACGGGCCCAAGCAGTGCTCTGGTGTACTGCTACAGCCAGGCAAAGGACTTCCCAACATACCTTGTACACTTCCTTGGTGTCGTTCCGATCCATATACTGGCCATTTACCGTCGTGTAAAGCTGTTGGAACTGGCGAATGTACTCGTGTCCGCTGCCCCATGATGTGATCTTGTACCGCTCGCAGACGTAGAGTAGGAAGTCCTGCGTCGTCCCGCGGTCGAGGTTCTCGAGCGTCGCCTTCCACTCGCCGACCTTCATGTCAGCGCAGTAGCTGTGCGCGAGGAGATCAGTACGCGAAAAAGGTTGCAGAGAAGCGATGCGGTCTTTATCACATACCGCCTCCATTTGTTAAAGATGCCGCTGACGTTGATCTCGGTCTGCTCAGAGTATCTGGGCTTGATGAAATGCACGGTGCCGAGCTGCGCGCGGTGAGCAGCATGCTCTTCCACCGAGAGCGTGGGTTTCTGCTTTGCGGCTCGATTGTGTGCTTGTCGGGCATTGAAGCGCTCGAGGAAAGATGCAAGATTTTGGTGCAGACCATTTCTGGCCGTAGTCGCGCTGGTGGCAATCGGGTTGCTTGGCATTCTATGAAGGTAAGCAGACTGGTGATTAACAACAGCCGCGAGGAATGGAATGAGCGCGAGGACCAGTGAAGAAAGTGAACGAGAGGGAGAGCAGATCGATGAGGGATCCAAAGGTGGTCCATGTCGCTATTTATGGTCCAGGAGGTTCATGGCATGCTCGCGCGGGTCGACCCCGGGCGGCAAGTAATGCTCTCGACGTGGTCAGCATGACTTGTAAGCAGCAGGAGACAAAAAGAGCACAAAGGATGCTGAAATTAGACGCCCTGTCGCTGATGGAGGGGGACCAAAATGGGGATGCGTGTCTTTTCCGCAGCGGCCCTGGCACGTGCTCCTGATCTGTGCGCCAGGGGCTGCGCAAGTATATAGTACCTGTCTTCCTCCTCTTGTCGCTCCCTCCCCCGCACTGCTGATGCCTCCAAAAACAGCGACACATTCCGCCCAAAATGGAGGCACCAACAGCGCTTTCTCTGTTTAAGGGGTAAATTACTATTTATATATTAAATATAGATATAATTTAATCTATAGTTTTTTTAAAGTAACTATCTAGCTATTTTAATTCTTTTCTTATCCTTTAAGTTCTTTAAGGAAAATAGTATTATTTTCTTTTACTAAGTAATATTAATAATACTTTTAAGGAATTAAGCTACTATATAAGTAATAGTCTTATA